>JBCEWB010614831.1:0-16965 GCA_039654565.1 Peronia peronii
TAACAATGGTTTATTGAGGGGGGGGAGTCAGGGGGGGAGAACCTAGGGTAGGAGGCGGCATCTCATGGGAGGTAACAATAGCAAGAGTATTATCTTACATTTGACGACGCAGTCTCGTGGGACGCGTCACCGCTTCCGTATATCGTACTTTCAAACTTTTGGGACATAATAGTGAGGCATACAAAGGTTAAGCAAGTACATTCTTTCACAATCTCACCAGCTCACACTTATTTATCCCTATTGGGCCATGTCACTAAATTACAATTTTGGGGCTTTTACTCAATCCATTTCAGCAAATTTAATTCTGGGATGCATTTTTTGGAGTGATATAGAAGGGTTCTGTAAAGAAAAAAAATGCATTAAAAATTCATTCCCTGTTGAAAAACGTGATTTCTCCGATCACCTGTTTGATGAGCACCCGATTGCATCATGCCGCGTCTCATATATTCATATAATCTGCTTTTCAAAGATTTCATTTGCTGAGCTATTGACCTATTGTTTATTAGTACATATTTTTCTTCCCATCTTTGCTTGAAAGGATAGAGATTCAAGAGCATATCTATCATGCCTCATTGTTTGAACGATTTTCAGACCTTCATTTCCAAGATATCAAGTTCATTGTGCTGTCACAGTCCAATGAATTTCATGCAGCTGAAGCAGCCAAATTTAAGGAGAACTTTCAAAACCAGCTGACAAAATTAAACCAGGTTTGTAGAAGCACTAATTCTGAATTGAGTCAGGTGGCTGACAGAAAGGAGGCATATCATCACTGCTGTATGATACTGGCTTTTTTTGGTCATTTTCAGCACTTTTTGAGGTACTGAGAAAAGACCAATGGTTATAACATAAACGTTATTTGATGAATTATGCTATTATTATAATTCCATTGAATTAATGTAACATAATTCCATTGGCATCATGCGATAGTTCTTGTAGAGAATTAACAATATTAGCCACACAGAATAAAACAAAGAATTCAGAGATGGCCAATTTCTTACTGTAAAAGGAAAACAGATTTTTATGAATTTTGTCATTGTCTTTTCTTTGGCCTATGTTGATTTTTGTTCTTTAGCGTAGCACCAAGAAACAGAAGAGATGGAATATTTTTGACTTTGTCATGAAACAGATTGGCATCATTAAGAAGATTCTGTGCATATATCCGGTTTACTTCCTGGGAGTAATTTCCTGGCTTTATAATTAGATTATTGCTAGTCTGTTATGGAGGACAGCACATTGCACTGATACACTAAAATATATATATATATATATCCTGTTCAAGACAACCTTTGCTGATCCACATCTCAGACTATCTGAAAGTGGCTGATAATTGTGAGGGAGTCATCTCAGAAGCATGCAGTCATGCATTGTCATGTTTTCTTCTTCAGATTCTGATGCCTTTACATGATATAATTCATTTATTTAATTTCTTGTAGAACCTGACACCTTAGTCTTGTATTCCACTGCATACTTCTCATTTACTTACCTGTTCATTTGGACCACCTACAAAGCAAAAACTTGTTATGAAAATTGATAATTTATCTGTTTTTCTTTCATTAACTTTTTTTTTCTTGAGAAGCTTTTTTTTTTTCTGTGTGCGACTGTTTTGTTGCTCACCGTGTACTTATTTAAAACTTTGTTTGAGGGAAGTAGAAACTCTGATGATAGTTTTTGTCTTGTCAGAGACGAAAGATTTAATACTGATGTTTCCTTTCTCCATTTGTATTTGTCTTTCTTTTTTTTTGTGAGAGAAATTATTATTTCTTTTTCACTTGAGTTGCAGAGCAGACTGATGCTAACTTTTATCTGATACAGAGATGGACTACTGTGAGCCTTTCTTGGTGGAATAGAGGACAAAGACTGTGGAACTGTATTTTGCAACAAAATATTTCCCACCGGCATACGATGACACTTTTGATAGAAATGTCTAGAAACATTTAAATGCGGTTATCATAACAAAAGCCATAGTGGCCCAAAGTTCACAGTGAGGACGCGGGCTCATGTTCAAGACGTCAGGACTCAGTTGGAACAGTCACCCAGCAAGTGATGGGGAATTTTCTTCCCAGGATATTCGCATCAAAATTGCCTGTAACAAAAGTCGGTGACTTGGTTGCAAATACAGTTCCACAGTCTTTGTCCTCTCTTCCACTGAAAAAGGCTCACAGTAGTTTGTCTTGGTATCAGATAAAAGTTACAGGTCTGCTCTGCAACTCACCTGAAAAAGAATAGGAAACAATAATCACTCTCGAAAATATGAGTCTTTATTTTTGTCCCTCTTTTTGTGCGCCACCCTGTTTATACAATGTAGATGTGTAAAGTAAGTGAGCTGTTTGAGGGAATTATAGGGAAAATTAAAATTTTCAGTTGGAGAAATCTATGTCAATTTTGTGTCATTTCATTTTTCAGGACGATCAGCCTGAGTTACTCTTCACTCATGAGGATCTAGTTGATCTGCGTGGATCTTGGACTGTATTTCCTCTGATAGAGCAGTAAGTACAACACCAAGAAGTGTAAAATGTCCATGTGGATTTTCAGAATATTGCACATGGGAGACCAGTTGAGCCGCGACACAATGAAATCAGGTGCTTGTCAATCTGAGGCGACCAGAGAAAGCACATGTTTTTTCAACAGTGAAGGAATTTTTAGCAAAGTTTTGTTTTTTTATTCATGTAACACTTCTATATCACTCCACAAATGCATTTCAGAGTTGAATTTGCTGAAATAATTTGAGTGAAAGGCCAAAATTGTAATTTAGTGGCATGGCCTAATAAGTGACTTTCTCTTCTAATGATGTCATTTAAATAATCCTTAATTAGTCAATATAACAGGATTGAACTGTATGGTAGGTAATTATTTATTTTTTATTTTTTTGTTGTTTGTTTCAGACTGGTGGAGAAGCAGAACAGGAAAGACTTTGCCTGGGTTTTTATATGTGAAGAGGACACCCAAGTCCAAATTAGTGAGCTCAGAGATTTACTCCAGCAGTATGATGCAACACAGGTAAAAATGCTTAGTAACTCTTTCATTATCACTCTAACTTTTATTGCCCATAGATAGGCTCTCATGCTATACTGAAATGAGGTTTTGTCACTACATATTTCAAATGCAGTTTTAAGTTCAAATTTGATAATTTTATTCCCTTCCTAAGAATCATTCTCCAGGGCATACTAGTATACAAGTTATGTAGTAACTTTTATATACTCAAAAATTGTACTGTTTCTTGCCTGTCCTCTTTATATTGAAAAATTTTACTGTTTCTTATTCAGCTCATTGTAATAATTTTCTTTGCCTTTTTTTATCTGCTGGAAATATGTCATTTAATCATCAGTCAGTACTGGCAATATGTCATTTAAACCATCAGTCTTTTTAAAATTTGATAGCCTTTAAATTATCCTGGGTTGTTTCCCTCTAAAAGATTTCCTTTCCCGTTATTTTATTGTTTTGATCTAATGTAATCTACTAGACATTTTAGTGCAGTTCCTGTTGTATTTTAGATCAGGTCAATGATTAATATACTTTATTTTTACTTCATTTGCAAAGAGGTTTTCAACTGTGTTCCTGCCATTTCACTTAACTTTCTTTATTTCTATGTAATGGCATTCTTGAATTGATTGGGTTAACCCTATAGAAAACAAGTGATTTGAATTCGCCTGTCCTCAACTTATTCCATTATAAATTTTTTATGTTTCAAACTTGATTTTTTTTTTTTTATTTCTAGAACTGGTTTCTTGGCCGAGAGTTGCATGATGACCAGACCACCATCATCCATCATTTTGCTTTCATGGACAATCCTCGGCAGTTTGCCTACCCTGACTTTAGGGCTGGCTTTGTCATGAGTATGGAGCTGGTTAAACAGTGAGTTCTGGTTTTCATCATTTCATTTTCAATCTTTGCCAATGATAAACATATTTTACAAGTATCCTATAAATTGTAGTATGACTTAAATTGAGCTGACTGTTTCCAGGGTACCGATTTGTCAATCAATCAATCTTTGTAGCTGTATTTTTTATTGTCACTTTATTTACCCCGACATAGACAGAGACAGTCATTGTACTTTGTATTGGATTTCCTGCCCACACAGCTTAAAGCATAGTGGTATCTCCTCAGTCATTTCTGAGCATAAAATGCAATTTTTTACACATGAAAATTAACTGCCTCACTGCAACACCAATTTTGCAGTCCTGTGGTTTATCACCAGCGGTATGGTCAGTCTCTCTCATTCCATTCACTAATGCCAAGTGCCAAGTGGCACTCACTCTCTATTTCCCCACAGGCTATCATAAATGTTTACTGTATACTATGTTTCTAATTGTTATCTGAACAAGCAGATTATATGCCTGATTTGGGCTTTCTTTGCTAGGCCATCTGCTAATCAATAGCTTCTGGCATTTATCAAAAGAGTCTGTGTGTAGATGCGAAAGACTAGTCAATGGTCGGAATGTCAGTTCAAAGGGGAAAAGTGGATATTTGGTGGTAGGCTGGTCATGAACATACCACGTACATTTTCCTGCACATGAGAGACTGCGTTTATGGATACTTTTTGTTTATATTGTACGTTAGCAGTGGAGTTGTTAATGCCATTGCAGAAACTTTGAAATTCTAACAGTTTCTATTGACCCTTTTAGGATTAAATGATTAGTCAGATCATGTCAAGTCCTTGTATTTATTTTTGCAGAATTCACAAACGACTTCAGACCGACAAGTTAAAGACAGATTTCTCCATTGATCCCAAACACGAGTTTGCTCTCTTCATCTGGAATGAAGGCAAAGGCACAAAATTAACCCATGTGAAACAATTCTGCTCAGCAGACGAAAGCTCCAAATCACATTGTATCACCAGCCAACCTGGCAAATTTCCTGATTGTGGAGAGCCTATTGACAAGGAAGATCTGTTTGTGGCTGTGAAAACCTGTCAACAATTTCACAATTCAAGAAGTAAGCTGCTTAACAGTAGAACTGTTTGAAATTAGGTGAAATCAATCACATAAGAAGCTTTGAGAAAATTGAATTTTACAAAGAAGTCATGCAAGTTAGAAGTCATGCAACTTAGTCATGTCAACCTGGCATGAAGGGAGGAGAGATCATCAGTCCCCATATTTGCCATCACACAAGAACCACTATGTGCATTTTGTTTTGTTTTGCAGACAGTTTTTTTTCCCCTACACACATACATTTTAACAATTTGTTGAGATAGTCATTTGCAGACGGCTGAGAGGCAGAATTAGAACATAACCTAGAACTTAGAAATCTTGAAACAAAATACATTTTTCACTAAACTAGAGTACGCCCATTTCCCTCTCCAGTGTCAGTAGTAACTCCATACATGGAACATTTGACATGTGGCTTATTTCATCGGGTCGTTGTGATGTTTCTGTCTTTTTTTTTTTTTTTTTTTAATAAATGTTTCCTGGCCAGGTTACCCAGAAGTTTATGAACTAGTACTGCACATTTTGCACTCACATTCAGACCTGATATTTTGTTATCTGATGATACTTTAAATGCTGCTGGGGACATTGTGGTGGAAATGTCTGTAAATAATATTCTAAACAGTTGTGAATGATGGAATTATAAGTTCTTCAGTATAAGCCTGAGGAAAGTACATAGTTAACACTGCTCTGAAACCTAGACAGTCATTTCTTGAACATGACTGAATATTGTTGTAGTTCGCTCTGTTATCCAGGTATTTCTCCTAATACTGTAAGTAGTAAATCAGTCAAACATGAAGCCAGGTAAAGGTGAACATTTATTTGTATTTCAGTTCCAATTGTGAAGGCAACATGGGGTAAGGAAGCCAAACTCATTGAGTATTTCAGTGAAAAAGCTGACAAATCGATACCAACTATTGATCTCGGAGTTCCAAACACAGAAAGAGGTATGGGATGTGGTCTTATTCATATGATAATTGCCAAAGTCATTTTTTTGGTCAAATTGACTTCAGACCAGAGCTGAATACTTTAAGTCTTATAGTATATTGCTGTCAAAGCCTCGTGTCCAAAGTTGAATTTTAATAAAATAAAAAGAGGCACAACGCGATGAAATCCAGCTGTGGTTTGTCTTTGGATGTATTGAGCTATTGGTATCACATTAGAGCTTATTCATTTTTTTTTTTCTGTAGGTGAAGCAATCTTTGTTCTGTCTTGAGTAGAAGTTGAGATATCAGTAATAGAGACGATGGCATGATATGCTGCTACAGCTGGATTTAGTGAGGAAACAGCTGATCAGTTTTGATCCTCCATAAATTTTTGGACTTTTCAGCAAATTTAACTCTGAAATACATTTTTCAAGAATTATAAGGCCGAAAACATACTGGTCCGTCCGATTAGCAGCCACCAAAAGGTAGGCAGCTGTCGGGGGAAAAAAACTTAAACATAGTGAATCTGTTAAACTGTCACCTTCCGGCAGGATTTTTAAATGTGAGCATGTGGTTGTTGTTTCTCAGTGGTGCCTTAAAGAAAAAGCTTGGCTTTATGGTGATGATGGAGAAAAAGAAATTTACCAAGCCGTTTGATGTCAGTATATCCAGTAAATAAAAGCAAAGGAATACAAATGGTTAATATCATCATTTACTGTCTCGGCTGCAATGATGACCAAAAATTCAAAAATGAATTGTATATGTGTGAAAGAGACGAAGAGAGAGAGTATTGCTAGCCACTAGGCCTACGTTTGTCAGGCAAAGTTGAATTTTTTAAAAAAAATTAAAGAATCACTTTATAGGCAATAAATCGCAAAATCTTCGCACACATATCTAATTTTTGGTCGCTGATTTCAAATCTGTTATCAAAAGTAACATTTGATGAAAAAAAAAGGGATTTTAATTTTTGCGATTTTACGCTCCGCCTGTGCTATTTTTAGACACACGCAGGGAAGTGAATGAAGTTTGTCCGGCAATTCGAAAGAAGTGGAACATGCCGCACTTCAATCCAACTGACTTCTGCCAGCCAGCGACAGTCGAAGGTGACTATAATTACACCGTCCGTTTTGTCTATATTTTCCTTCTTGCACCACTTCGATCCGTGACTTTGCCGCCGATTTTGGCCGGATTGACAGACCAGTATGTTTTCAGGCTAAGACTTTTTTTGCCAAAAAACACTTTGCATTAAAAATTCACTTGCTATTTGCCATTTTGATTGTACTTGGACTTTCAGTGCAGGTAAGACTAATGATGTAGGTGAAGTTCGCCATTTTGTTTGTTATAGTCACAGACACTGAAGTTGACTGTGTCTGATTCATGTGATACATTTCTGTTCATTCAGTGACCAGATATCATTATGAAATAAGTTTGTATTTTGATTCTGATCCGGCTATAATGGAAATGTGCCACTGGTGATGATGTTGATGGTGATAAAGTTCCCTATTTTGTTCTTTTTTTTTGTCCATTAGAAGTTAACTGTGTCATCATTGTTCTTTCTTTGTAATTAGGATAAGATAAAATTAATTTGGCCTCAAAAGGAATATTCATTCACAGTTGATGAGACACAATGTACAGGGTTGCAAAATCTCTGGAAAAAAAAACTGGGACCTCCTGATTTTTTTTTTTTAGCAAAATTCAGGACACCTGGAAATACACTCTAAATCACACATCCTGCTTATTGCACCATAGTAACGAAATTGTGAAAAAAAATGCCAAAATATAGAATTGTGAAGAGTTTTATACTGTGTTTGTGTTCAAGCAGTGATTATGTTTAGATCTGCCTTTTTGAAATGCCAAACTTAGACACAGTAGAGTGATGTGAAAAAATTGGTATGAAAATTTATCACTTTGGAAATATATCTCTGATTTTAGTGGAAAATCTCTCATTTTTGTTCCTATAACCCCTGATTGGTCCTGTAAAGATTGGTAACCCTGAATAGATATGATTCACAGAGATACCACCCCACTGGAGGTTGAAAGGTGGAAAGAAAACCATATGATATATTAAGATACAGTCACACTTACTGGAACTTTTCTAATTTACCAGGTCATTGTGGCAAAACCATGGCCATCATCAAGAGAATCATCAACACACCCAATTTATCTGCTGTTTCCTGGGTACTGATTGCTGATGACGATACCATTATCAACTTGGATCGGCTGCGCTCCCTCCTGGCTTGTTACAACAGTCGTCAGCCCGTGGCTTTGGGTGAAAGATACGGCTACGGAGTGGTCAGAAGTGGCGGTTATGACTACATCACGGGAGGTGGAGGGTAAGGGACATTTGTGATAGAATCATTATAGTGGTGTCAAAGGGCTCATCTGGTCAAAAACTCATGTCATCGTACTTTCATATAACAGGCACTATAGTAACACTGTACTCAGGTTATATTTCATGTTTATGTTTACATTGCCCTCAGTGTTATTGATCATTGGAGTGCCACTGAAGATCTCTTAAAGCTCCCTCTATCTCTCATAGTTTTTCCCCAGTCTTGGTGTACTCAGATTATACCATCTTAAAGTAGGAATGGCCCATTTTTTTTAAACATGAATAGTCATTATAGAAACCTGGAAACTGGCAGTTTGCACTGACATTTATGCTCACCTCCTTTGATAGACCTTTGAACATGTAAAGGTTTTCAACTGGACTAGACACATTGTAGTTGTAGTCGTACTGATGCACCATTAAATCACAACATAAACTTACCAAAACACTTTTAGAAATACCTATTATCACTTACTTCCAAGTCTAAATTGTGCAGATGATAACTGCATTTTCTCCGAGGTTTGACTATAGCTGTTTTATTTACAATGTTCATTTCCACAAGTTAACTCGCAGTAACACAAAAAGTTTCCATGTTGTGCCAGAGCATACAAAACTTCACTAATCGCAGTAACACAAAAAGTTTCCATGTTGTGCCAGAGCATACAAAACTTCACTAATCTTCACCTGTCCAGGCAGTTGAACAAAGATGTCTACTTAGCTTGTTTCATTCAGTAAATAACTTGTTGTTATGTCATTAGTGAAACATCCTCTCTGAAGACCCATGGCTCACTTATTATTCTGAGTTGATCAATATGTCGCTTGCCTGAAATCTCAAATACGTTTTGCAATGACCTGTTCATCTCCAGGCAACTTGTGCTATCCGCCCCATTTCAGACATAATCCTTATCTTCATCAGCTTCATTTGGAGAGACTTCTTAGATGGCAGGTGTGTTGGCTGATGTTGGCTTGGGTCCTCAGGGTGACTTTCTCTTTACAACAAAAATTAATGATCCGGAGCTTTTGAGCAGAATTACCCTTTCTGTGCCAGTCAGTGATACATAGTTGTTGGAAGTTCCCATTGCCATCTGTTATTAAAAAGCCTTTTCATTTGGGCTGCCTTGATTATTTTGTTTTTAGATGCTTTTTCTGAGTTTGTCTTGTCCCAGTAAAAAAATATTCTTTCCTTCAACATTGACCACTAAATGTCCCTGTCAGTATCTGTGAATTGACAGTTAGAAGCATATTATAAAAACATTTTGGATTTTGTTGTTGATAATTTTTTAGATGTTTGTATGTATTCTAATGGAAGGAAGCTTAGTTGAAGCCTCTATAGCTCAGTGTATCATGTATCATGGTTGCGGTTCCTTATCTCCATATAAGTCATAATCGGGCCTGTTTTACCCTGACAGCTGTAGAAAGAGCTCCTTCTCTGTGTTTTGTGTTAGCAAACAATTTTGAGTAGTAGAAATGATATAAATTAGCAGTTATCCACAGAAGTAATCCTCTTCAACTTTGTTTATTTATTGAACATGTATATTCATTGAACATATATATCACAGAAAGGGCATCCAAGCCTTGTACATGGATTGTGTAGTACATGGATTGTTGTAGTAGGAACAGGAGGGTGGTAGTTTTATACAAGGAATTATTTAAAGTAGTATCACTCATATCAGGACAACTAAGTTTGTAAAAGCTTTTTTGCTCTAGCTGAAAACAACTGACATGCTCCATGAGGGACAGGAGGCCGCAGTGATGATAGGTTACTAATAAACAAAATAATCATCCACAAATGATAACTGATAAAGCAGTCTGTATTGTTAGTTTCACAATAGACTGCTTCATTTTTAATCTAAATTTCATTTGGAATAAGATATTCATGATATGAGTTTTGTTTCAAAAGGTTGGATAGGTGCTAGAGACGAAAAAAAAAGCAACAGAAAGAAAACATTCTCAGCCAACTTATCCATAGGTATTGCAGTAGAGACTTAGCCTTGTACTGCTACATGCTTAATGTACTATGATAATCTGTCTCCACAGAATGGTGTTTAGTCAGCCGGCATTGATACTCCTGTCAGAGAAATGTCGCTGTTACTCCGACAATGCTCCAGACGACATGACTCTTGGCATGTGCCTCAAATCCATTGGCATACCACTGACACACAGTCGCTTCTTTCACCAGGTAACCACAGAATGAGTCACTCTACAGTTTATTGGATCCATCTCTCTGTTTTTTCTGTCAGTTCATAATGAGCCATTTTGAGCAGCAGCCAAATGACTTCCCCTATGCTATGTACAGAAGCAGAATAACACAAGCTTTGTAAAGAAGCAAAAAACGTTTGCTTTATCTCTTATTCCTTGAAGCAGGAGTAAACAGAAAATTTTAAAAAATTCACTGTGTAATGAAAATGTTTTTTTCTGATCATGATAATTTTTTCACAGTTTTTCTTCAATCATTTGTTTCAAATAGCAGGGGCTAAAGTGATTTTTTTCCTCTTGACAAGGCTTGTCTGTCACCTCTTGTACTTGGTGAAAGGGAAGTAACCTAACTGGCGGAACATATGGCTCACATGAACTGAAATTGCATCTTGGATTCTGTAGTTGTTTACATTACCAACATCTTACCTGGTGTCACTTATTATTACTGTTTGTAAATGGAATCCTGCAATTTGATAGACTGATAGTGTTGTTTATATCACTACTTATACTTAACCACTAACTATCCAGCTTCAACTCAGACTTGCATATTATCAAACTGTAGGATGCAGAACTCCAGGGAAAAATACATATGAGATGCGACATGATGAAATCAGGATCTCGTCAGATTCTGACCATATGGAATTATGGTATCACTGTGAAGATTATTCATTTCTCTTTCTGTGTGTGAAAAAATATTTGCTCCACCTTAAGTAGAAGTGGAGATATTAGCAATTAAAGACAAAGGGGGTAACTTGTTTGCTGCAGTTGAAGTTAGTGAGAAAATGGCTGATAACTTTTGTTAATCCTTATTAGTCCTTATTAGGCCATGCCATTACATTGTTGGGGCTTTTACTCAATCTATTTCAGCAAATTTAACTCTGAAATGCATTTTTAGATTGATATAGAAGGGGTCTGTGAAGGAAAAAAAAAATGCCTTAAAATATTTATTCACTGTTGAAAAACATGTGATTCTCTGGTTGCCTCAGTTTGACAAGTGCCTGATTTCACCGTGTCACATTTCATATTAGTCAATTTTTTTTTCATCCACCACTGTGACATGAAAATAGACAAACTTTTAGATGATGTCAGGTTTGCATCAGTGTATGGAATATGTTGGACTGGGAAAAAGATAGAGCAAAAGAAAGTGACTGACAGTATTATTTTCTCACCTAAAATTTACGAATCACCAGTTCGAACAAATTATTTGTATCTCCAAATTTGGCTAAAATGGAGTAATGG
Organism: Peronia peronii; assembly: GCA_039654565.1. Taxonomy (NCBI): domain Eukaryota; kingdom Metazoa; phylum Mollusca; class Gastropoda; order Systellommatophora; family Onchidiidae; genus Peronia; species Peronia peronii. The sequence continues at coordinate 11,610 of JBCEWB010614831.1, forward strand.
ATCTCAGTATATGCATGATCAATTATCTACAATGTAAATTTGTTGTATATCTTGTATATCCATAATTCAAGAGTTTTTCCCCCTCTTTTCAGTGAGACAAAAGTTATATCCCTGTAAAAATTATAAGGAAGTCTTACTTTATCAAGACTGGAAATTCGGAGCAGTGACAGTATTTCTCCAAACCCTCAGAATGTATTTGTGTTTTTTTTTATCTAAAGGAAGTACTTAGATTTTCGAATAAAGTTCCATCATTGAGTTTTTCATTTTCACAGGCATATTGCAGCCGAATGTGTATTTGAGGCTGTGACTAAAGGTTGTGAGTTTTTTGTCTCTTGATTATTAATCATGAATGACATTTCTGCTCATTGATATCATGCTCAGCATCATGAGGAAGCCAGCAGTAGGTGCCGTGCTGCTTATGGACATATCTATAAGCGCAGGTAAAATATTTTACTGTATCTATAAAGTTGCATACTGTGTCAGGAAGTCTGTTCTGCCTTCATTATATGGGGAAATTTTTATTTGCCTATGTTTCCTCAGTGCCATACCTACCCACTTAAGATTGTGAATTCTTCTTTTTCTCTCCCTTCCCTACCAGGCCCGGCCGGATGACTACAGTGTGGATTTTCTGTCCAATCAACTGCCAGTCTCCTTCCACAAGCACTGGAACAATGATCCTTACAAAGTGTACGCAGATCTGATCGGCTCCAGCAAGACCAAGAAAGACAGGAAACCATCTGGCAAATCAAAGGATGATAAGAAGGATGAGTTATGAAATTGCAGGTTTCTTTGAATGAAATGCTACTGAAAAATATTTGGCATAAACTACAGAGACCATAGAACAAATGAAGAGGTCTGTAGTAGAGGTCCAGGAAACTATTAGATCTCACTACATGGTCTTTTTTCAGAGGCAGCCACAAACAAGGAAGATAAAGGAAAGAAGGGAAGACAACACTCAAGAATGAACAAAAATGACATTTGCTGAATCTCATAGAGCACTAAAGATAGACAAGGTTGGAGGTGTTAGTGGCCTCATCTTCAAAGATGTGCGTACAACATTGGCAGTAGTCAAAGGATAGACAGCAGGTGACAATTATTCCTTGGTGGAATACAGATGTGTGTACATGATTATTTAAATGCTCATAATATGTGATATTCTTACGTCATTTTTTTGCAAATGTCAAAAGTATGTGTGGTGAGGGGTAATTGGCTAACAACTTAATGAACTGGTGATATTGTTATGTTTGTTTTTGTTCAGGTTATCTCCTTTAATGCTTTCCATCCAGAGAACAAACTGGCACTGTAATATCCAGCAGCCCATTCCTCAATGTGGACAGAGAAAAACATCATTGCTTTGACTTGAAGGAATAGTTGAGTGATATCAATTTTTTCCCCCAAAACTTGGGAACACCTCAAACAAAATTGGGAAACCTTTTACATCTTGTTTGGTAAAAGCTATACACTGAAAGGCACTGGGAAATGTTATGTAGTTGATGATGACTTACAGATTTGAATTTCATATATATATTAACACCAGAAATATTTTTATCACATTTTAGATATCCATGATTTCCATGCTTAGAAAAAAAATAAAAATTTGCTAGATATTTTGAGCTATAAAATAATGAGTAGGAAGAAAAAATAATAGCGTAAGAACTGCCCTGGCTCATATCTTCACTGATAAGAGAATAATTGTTTGTCTCTTTGTAGATTTGTTTGTTTTTCTTAAGCCTTTCAATCCAAAGAAAGTAGGATTATCTCTGCTTTTAGAAGTTGTCAGTTTTTGCTGAGAAATTTTTGTGGGTAGAAATTTGGAAATTTTGGCCGGACAGCAGCACGCAGCCTGCTCTTTCATCGATTTTGAACTGCCAAGGGTTCTTTAACATGCGTAACATACACACGGGACCTCCGAAATATATTCGCCCTTATCCGAGAAGGCTAGACGTCGGGCTCCCCTACCCACTGGAAGCCAGGGGACCGTTGAGTCACTGAAAAAATGCAGATTTTCGATCTTTGTGTCCTTCCATCCCCCGATACAGGACCCACGAGTCGATCCCGTCCAGTTTTCTCGGTGAGCAGACGCCAAACCACAGAGCCACTGCGTCCCCCTCTCTCTGTAGAGCTGTGATCGTCGCCATGACATTTGCTTTGTACTTTGTTCATTCTGTGGGTTTTGAAGAGTCTTAGTGGACAGTTTGTGTTTCCTGACCATTTATTTATTCTTAGGGCAGGATCTCTTAAAGTGATTATTATCACAGACAGATAGTGTAACTCATTTTTTTTTTTTTGTTGTTGAAATATGGTAAGTGGTAAGGAAGGGCAGTAAGCTATGTTTTGTTTGAGATAGTGAATGAGTTGTTCCCCCTTAACAAGAGTTGTGTGAGAATACATCTTTCTCACCATTATGATTATGTCCGTCATATCCATTCATTGGCCTTTTTGTGTTTGTAATGGGCTAGAAAACTGAAAATAATCTGACCTTTTCCTTCAATAATAGATGAGAAGTGGAAATGCAAAGAGAGGACTGCAGAGTCAGTGTGTCAGGGCAGGTGTTTGCATCACCTATGTCCATATCATGTCAGACTGCACCAGTTTGAACCAAAACTGGCTGATTTGAAAAGCTTTATGTCCAGAGGAAATCAGCCAGTTTTGGTTCAAACTGGGGCAGTCTGACATGATGCGGAGATAGGTGACGCAAACATCCACCCTGAGGCACTGACTCTCCAGTCCTACAGCATCAGGGTAAAAAAAAACTTCAGTTGTTGATTAAATTGCCTGTGTTATGGTACGGATAGAACTAGATTTTGGACATATTGTTATGTTCTCTTACTTTCTCTTTCTGGGACAATAAAGGAATGGACATGTACAAGGTGAGGTTAGTCTTGTAGATATGGTAGGCTGCATAACTTGAAGAAAAGTTAACTTTGACTCATACGTATTTCTACATCTCAAATAGTTGGTGTAGTCCAAATACTGCATTCCTATTTTTATCTGCTTTACAGTGGTGTATGTGTTATATATTATCATGTGTGATATGTACATTTCAGTCCAATGCCTCTTGCATTTTGCAGCAAAGATAGTAAGATATCCTCTGTTGCTCTCAAAAAGCTCAATATCTTGTCACGCAGCCAATTAAAAATGAGCTGTATGTTGATTTTCTACCACATTGAGTTACTACCATCACGTAGAACGTTAACTCATACAATGTCATGTGTTGATGAAGTTTTGAGCTAGCTTGACTATGGCCAAAGACATTGCAAATTGAAGAGATAGAAGATGATCCCTCAGCAGCTAATATCAGATGAAAAGTTGACATTATGAACAGTTTTATTACATAAATCTATATTATATTCACCTCACAAAATCCTGATACACTTATACTCTGCCCTAAGTGCAATAGTTTCTTTGATAGAGATGAATGTCCTTTCAATTTCTGCAAAATAAGAATGTCAGTGTCGGACCACCTTACTGAGATAACCACCCCAGAGGAGGTTGGAAGGTATAGAAATACCAGACCTACCACCTTCATCACATACTCTGTTAAGTCCAGCGGCTTATGAGTCATTCTGACTGACCGTGAGACATTTAGATATGGTGGATAAGATAAAATGTCAGTTTTCATTGTGCTTCAAGAAGACGAAATAGGTTCAAGGTTTTTGAGTCTCATTGTAAATTGAGACTAGTTTTACTTAGTATCAAAGATAAAATAAGACAAAGGGGTTTATTCTCAAATATACAATAAGATCAGTTTTACGTAGTGTCAAAGATGAAAAAAGATCAGTTTTGCCTGAGCATCAATCCACTATGTGCAGTGATCCACAACCCCTATGTGTTGCACTTTTTCACAGTACATTTCTGGTATGTGAAAATTATGGTGCAACTGTGTGTCCAAACTGTCCTCTATATGCACTTTCTATAATTCTTTTGTAACTATCACAGCAGTTGATAGAGATCAGGAATGAGAGACAGACCAAATGCAAAGCTAGATCAAACTGTTTTGAGAAATCAGATTTGAAGTTTGTGATAAAAAAAACTTGAACAATCCTCTGGCATTATGGAATTGATTAAGAAATGTCAATGGGGAATTTGTGTAAGCAAACATAATATCATAGGTCAAAAGTTCGCATTCTTTATTTTTTTATATGACATTTGCATTAAAAATGATATTGCAATAATATTAAGAAATTGATGGTAGTTAGCTGTGGCCACCTCAGAATGGAGGAGGATATCATAGATACGTGTTGGAGTTAGCAAAGATACAAAGAATTGCCTGCATTTGTTTCTATAGATCACAGTTGTTAGATGTATGTCATCTCATGAGGGCTTCCACAATACACCAAAAAACCCCCCAAAGAACAAAATGCATTGGTAAAGCATTGAAGTTCTACTTACTGTATTCATAAATCTTTTGTTACGTAGCCTCTCTTTTAACACTGTTTCTAGAGAATAGAAGGATGTTGTAGACTGTCTTGTACCATTGTAGAATGTGTTATTTGAATTGGTGGAGAGACAATAGTTGAACACGTGATAAGAAAGACATTTTGTCAATATACGTTGAGGTTTATGCATCTGTCAAGATGTCACTATTTTGCCATATGCAATTTGCTGTAATGAAAACTTTGCTGATACTATATTTTTACTGTTAATTGATGAAACAGTGTAACTGTATAAGTTCTTAATATATTCAGCTGTTGTGAGAAATGCTTGAAAGAGGGATCTTTATGTGGCAATGTGATATTTAATTTATGACTTGGTCAGTCCACAAGATTACTATTGTCATCATTTGACTCGTATCATTTTGTTGTTGCTATCAGCTTGAGCAGTGAGAAGATTATTTTGAACATCTTGCCAGTGGTTTCCTGTGAATGTTTCAGTGGTTTCTTCCTCTCAACAATGCATTTGATTATCTGTCAATTTATGTCCAGTCTTGGCAGGTGTCTTTCTGTAAGGTCAGTGCTTGTTCTCTGTTCTATCTCCACAATGCTCACCTTTGTGGCATAATATTTTTAATTTTAGAATGTGCATAAGCCATGACAGACAGGTACAGATGGTTGCAAACTTCAGAAATATCCTGGTATCTGGTGTCAGTGTGTTGAACCATGAGTTATAGAAATATCAGAAATATCCTGGTATCTGGTGTCAGTGTGTTGAACCATGAGTTATAGAAATATCAGAAATATCCTGATATCTGATGTCAGTGTGTTGAACCATGAGTTATAGAAATATCAGAAATATCCTGATATCTGGTGTCAGTGTGTTGAACCATGAGTTATAGAAGCATCAGAAATATCCTGATATCTGGTGTCAGTGTGTTGAACCATGAGTTATAGAAGCATCAGAAATATCCTGATATCTG
>JBCEWB010614942.1:0-35705 GCA_039654565.1 Peronia peronii
ATATTTGATTTCGTTTTGGGGACTTTCTTTTTTCCAAAGTGTATGCGTAAATCAATGCTTTCGGCTGTGCGGCCTCGCCTCTCGTCTCTTCTTGCACCTGCCCGTGTTGAGAATAGCGTTTATTCATCTGAATAATCATGATCTTCACACAATGTACATTTGTATTGCACCTTTCTTTCCCTTCACTACATCTTCCATAGCCCTGTATTTAGTAATGATGAAAGAGAACGGTGAAAAAAACAACAATGTCTTTACGTCAGAACTGCCATTCAGCTAGATATTATAGAGAACCTTGCACACATATTCTCAACTAAGTTGACATTTAATAACAAAAAGAAACTGATGTGCTTTAATGTGGCACGAGTTTCAAAGCATGTCTCGTCCAAAGTTAAACTACCGACGGATTTTATATAGTCAGTGATTCAGTTGATTGTTCTTTTTAGAGTTGTTATCTCTTCTGGGCTTGATTATTGTTTCCCGTAGCTTATATGTTGATCCCTACAATGTTCACTCATCTTGGCTTTCCCCCCGGCATTAAAAGAGTATTATCCCTGTGAGGTAACTGCAGTCGTTCAAAACACCTTATCTTAGCAGTTCAATAGAGATGTCAGGTTATACTGACTAGATAGTAATATATATATAGTAAGTATATATATATACATGTATATATAAAATACTACATTTCATATCGATTCTTCGGCCAGCTAAGTACAGACATTAATTTTTGTATTTTCAGGCACACCCTCTTTTTTGTTTGTTGACGCTTCAGAATTACTCAAATTGTAAATAGCATAGTTCAAGATTTAAAAAGAGTTGTAACGCTGTCTGGACAATTGTTTCTGGGACATTCAGTCAGTTCTATGGGTTAAACAAAATGTGGACTGACAAGAATTTCTGCTAGAGACAAAATGCCATGAACATAATTTTTAAAAAAAAGTACATTGCTTGATCACTTTCTCTAAGGAAAATTTAAGTCTATAATGAACACATGAAGCCAGTCGAAGACGAAGAAACAAACAATAAAAAAAGTAAAAAATACCCCCCTCCCCCTCCAAAAAAAAAAAAGGTTTGCTGTATTGATGTAAGACCATCTAATGAAAACTAATAAAATCAATGTCAGCTGGTGTTATTCAATATCTTTATTATCTTGCCGTTATTGATATTGCTTAAATCATTTCATTTCTTGGCATTTTCCAGACCTGTAGAATGGACAGTAAATACTCCCAATGGTGAGACTCAAACACGCTGGTGTCCGCCAGATACTCCTGCTGGTTGTTACTTCCCAAAACCCATCGGAGCGAAAGTCAGCTATCACGTTACCAAACATGGTCTCCAAAGTCGATTAATTATCAGTCGTGTGAAGGTGGATCAAGACAATAGCGTGTATACCTGTTCAACCGTTGATGACCCTGGTCAGGCTATTGTTTCTTGCAGGCTACATGTCATTCTGAAACCAACATCGTCATCTTGCAAAACGATCAGTGCCGGGAGCAATAAAATCCGTCTTCAGTGCTTTGCGGACCGGGTATTCCCTGCCCTTGCATGCAGAGTGATTCAGCGGGATCTGAGCCGTGATAAAGAAATCCAGCTGCCCAACCAAACATTTCAATACCAACGTTCCTTCCGTGGAGCTAACGGGAATGGGATATCCACAGCTCTGTGTGAAACAGACATCAACGACCTACAGCATGGCCAGTATCAGTTTATTGGCTCACTAAGTCCTTCAGGTATTCATGGACAATATCTCAAATCTTTTGCTGTTTCCAGTCATCCGACAAGAACGGTCACCATTGCACGTTCCGACATGCATGTCAGTATTTCTTATCAGAACCAGTGGCCAGTCAGAACATGTCCAGGGGTAAATACAGTTGTTACTCTCACCTGCGCAACTCGTGGGTTTAAATCCAGACCGAGCATTGAGTGGTATGTGAAAAACTTGAAAGTGAAACAAAATGACTATGTGGTACATGGTGTTACAAATGGGAGTTCAGACGTCGTCTCCACCTATAGCTTTGTTTCCGAGTCCCGACTTCAAGGAGCAACCATCCTGTGCTTGGCCAAGGCCTTGCAAAAAAGAAGTTACGACACTGTAAAGTTTTCTGCAACCTGGCCTCCCGATCATGTGCCGCAGTTCAGGGACGAACAACACCGCCTGGTCAAGCTAACTGTGAATCTAACACAAGGGGATGTAGTGCCAATGATGTGTCTGGTGAAAGGTGGCAGACCAGAAGTTATGAATGTCCAAGTGCTTTGTTATAAAGGTACTGAGAGATTGACCTTCTCTGCATCCAAGGGAAACTTTACATCTTTTATTCTGAACGGCACGAAGAACTTTGACCGTGGGTTGTGCATATGTAGAGCGAAACATGAAACCAACTGCTACCACTCCATGACCATACTGTCTATTAACGTAAATCCGGTGCCAGCGTCACAAAAGCACTCATCAACCTTGTTCGATCATTATTACATAGTGCTCATTGTTATTTCGGCTGTGGCTCTGTTAATCATCACTATATTTGGGATCGAAATTTGTAAAACTAAATGTGCCCTTAAAACTTCACATTCATACTACTTTAACGGCAAACATATTTACGAAACAGTGGATAGCGTAGATATTTTTTTACATCGTTCATCCAGTAATGCGAACTTAGGTAGCATGATTTTCACTACGAATGATCGACGAGGACCCTGGGAGGATTTTTTGGCCCGAGATGAGAGTCCTTTCTATTGTTCACAACATCCCAGACCACATGATAGAATTAATCAGAATTCAGATCCAACTTCGAGTCGCACTGATGATACAGATGCTTCTCTATTAACTTTTAACACTTTGACTGGTAATTTCTCCACCTCTTTGTGGAGCGATTCTGGCACTTCTGAAAGCATCTTTAAGAATGATAAGTATGGGTATATAAGTCCCATTTCATATTACACCAATTCTAATGGAGACGTCATCCACTTGTCCGACGCTGATCTGCTGGAGGAAAACCGAACTTACCGTTGGTCTTCAGTGTCGTCTGTCCTGTCAAACTTGTCCACGGCAGACTCTGACAGTGACAAAACTATCAGTTCCTCTGTGGAGAAACTGGACAGCTTGGAGTCCTACGCTCAGCTCTGAATCAGAATTCCACCGATCAGGGGCAATATAACAAGATAATAGTAGATCACAAGATTTTGGGAAAAACCCGACGCGAAAGTACCTGTACGTCACACGTTTTCCTACGTGAACTCTACTCACTGGTATTATATGGAGGGCATCTAGATTCAATAGGTTATGGGCCTGTCACTCATAGCGAAGAATTTTAGTCATAAATTTACTGCCAACCAAGTCAAAAAGTGAGGAAAATTTATCGCCGAGACAAGATCATGGGGTCGATGGAATTTCCCAAATATTGGTGAATTCCATTGGAAGATCTTGTTGCGGTTAAGAATACTACTCGTTTGAAAACTCAATTACCCCTGAGGATGAGAAAGGGCTGGTGATGAAGATGATCTGCAGAGTGCACGAGATCTGAGTATCACTGTTTCACATACAAAAGATGTTACACAAAAAATACGTTTTATGCTCGATTGTAAAACAAGTTCATTTTCAGTTTACAGTCCGCTGGTTCCGCTACATATTACGGAGAAATGGGGGCCTACAGGCTTCTGTCAGCCGCAAGGCTCGTAGCCTGGAGGAAAGACATATTATGGATTCTGAATGTGGTTGATTTGGACTCGCTTCAGAGTTGTTTTGGCCTTCCTCTTGCTTTTCAGCTAGAATATCTGTAGTTATGCCCCCTGATGGGTAGTTGGCGAAGAGAAGTCGGTATAATGAAATTATTATGTGACCAAACCATTTCATTTTCTCTCCCCTCCCCCCACCCCCCACCCCACTTGATTGACTGTTTGGTTGGTTTCTGCTTGCTCAATAATGTTTTTGTCACTTAATTGTTTGGCTTATCTGTATGACACTGAATTCTTTGACCTGCTACCTTTTAAATGTCTTTTTTAGTAATGGGTAGGCGTATTAACAGATTGATAACTTGATGTTCGCGAACAAGTTTCCATTCTGTCTGCGCGTTGCTGTTCTGTTTCAGGCCTGCTTGGCGCTCCTTTGGTGGATCTCTACGGTGTCTCCGGTGTGCTTATCATTTTTTATATACACTGTACTAAATTAAATGTCGGATGACATAAATTAGATATCAGCCTTTTATAATAATAAATGTCTGTATCAGTTGCAGATTTCTTTCTAGGAGTAGGCTATATAATTATACAGCCTCATGCCATTGTTTTCTGCTGTTTTGCATTTGTAGACATGGTGTTACTTATGTGCTCACTTTGAAACGAGATTGCTAACTTCTTTTAGATTTAAGTCTACGTATACATGTGAAAATGCCTAGGTCTCATCATGCGAGTGTGCTGGGAGAAGAAATGGACTCGCTCTGAATTTAGCAGTAGCCACGTGATGATAGTGAATTTTTCAGTTGCTGAACACTGTAAGTTGTCTCATGACGGGAGGCACTCAGCTTACTTGTTTATTGTGTGGAATGCACTGCAGTGTGAGTAATTGGTGTAATATGAGTCAGTGATGCCCAACTAATAACAAAGAGGACAAGGAGAATGACGGAGTATTCGTCCGTGTATTTAAAAGAAATCGTTTTGACCAGCCTTATTACTTCCTTATGCCAGACACTAAGGGAGTTGAACAAGCAGAGTAAAAGAAAAAAAAAATCACTTTTGGGCTCTTTGCTTTAACTTGGCCTACATCACGAAAAAATCAGAAGAACTCATGTTGTAAATAAAGTTTTCCTCTTATTGTAACAATTTTATCAGTTTGTACAGTATTTTGTGATCTTTATTTCGAATGAGAAGAAGTGAAAGTGTTTTGCATTTTTAGTAAACGGAGTACGCATTTAAAGTCCAGATAATGCTACTCTCTTACAACGTCTGATATGTAGTGGGTCAACAAGAGAGCGAGAGAGAGGGAGAGAGAAATGAAAAAACGAGGGAAGTGGAGCGGCGCGCTGTCAGGTTAACTCAGGACTTTCCTTCTTTGCCTGTTTATTCAAGTTCTGATATTATAGCAGACGTTATATAAGGGCTATATTACGTGATTTTTCATGCCTCACAAAGCTGCCATGTTTGTAAGATTTAGGATTTTGTTTTTACACACATAGGGCTTGCTAGCATTAGCAGATATTTAATCGTATTTTTTATTATATGTACATGTTACATATATACATAATATACAAATAGGCCTCTTAATCCGCTCTTACATATTATCATTAAATCCTGTAAATGGCAAGTTCTATAGAATTATGTTTCAAAACCTATTTGTTCTTTGTAGACCCCATGAGCTCACTACCATGCTTTCCTCTTATTATTTTTTATTTTATTTTGCCGTTACTGATAAAACAATTTACATGTACATGACATCACTCAAGTGCTCCTTAAATTTATGATTAATCAACACGTCGAATCATTTACACGTGGAGATTGGCTTAGTGTCATATCATTTGTTTGTTTGTTTGTTTGTTTTTCTCATTCTGTTTGTATGCGCATGTACATGTTTAAATTGGTGCCCGACAATACACAGTGATTGATATTGTTAGAGTGATATGGATTTGAGAGACTAACAGGCAGCCGCTTGTATGCTTCCTAGGAAGCTGAGAACGTTTATGGGTGTCTTCTTTGGATCTGTCGGGGTAATAATAGATTGTAAAGCGCTTAGAGCCTATACTTACGGGGATAGGCGCTATATAAATATTCTCTATTATTATTATTATTATGTATGTCAAAATTATCTTCATATTTTCTGTCAAATTATAAATTGAGTGATGATGTCCGATTATTTATTGTTGAATGTAGAATGCAGCTCTTAGATTGTGACAGCCTTTCATATTTATATTACCCCAACTCATACGTGAAGCACTGCACAATCTGTAATCATCCGTCTGATACTGTCTCTCATGTACTAAATGGATGCACAAAATTTAAAGAATCTCTATCAAGAAAGACACAATCGAGTCTAAATATTATTGTAGACAAAATCAGTGGAGGAAGCAATAGGAATGATACAACTATAGTTAAAGACGGCCCCATTGGACCTGACATGTTTGCTACCGACATCCAAACACTTTCAGTCAAGAATTGTCTGACCCGACGAGACAATCATTGACAGAACAAACAAGACAGGACAGTTAGTTGAAATTTCGAATGTCTTTCGAATAAATATATCTTGTCAAAATAAATTTAATAAATGCATGTACTTCAACATCTCTCAAAAGGAAAATAAACTTGGCTATCATGCCGAAATAATAGTCCTCTTGGAAATATCCATTGTAGATGCAATAGTGGCCTAAAGAAATTGGGATTACTAAGCTAGGAGCGCAAGTTTATGAAAAATATCTGAGCATAAGAATAATGATTGGCTCTTAGGGTATGGAAAATGAGATACAAATAACACTGCGTGTATGATTACATGAAGTGCGCTTTGTCTGTCCATTGTGTATGTACATGCATTTCCTAATGGTACGCTGCATTCTGGTATTGTGCCAGCACATTGTCCTCAGTGTCTTGGAAATAAAGAAGTTGACGTATATATGTACGTACATTTGGCATGTGTGGTATGTACATGTATGTGTATTATGTTTGTATGGTATATATGCTTGACATGGATGGATGGATGGATGAATGGATGGATGGATAAATGTATCCGTGCACGTTATTTACGTTACGTTATCATTTTGCCTCTAAGCCACCTGCGGACGGCTATCTCGTGCACATACGTATTTGTTTACAGCTAGATATGTAACTGTACGTTCATGTCGTATACTTATTTTCTCGCATTTCTCAGCATATATATTAAAACATCAGAATCTGTCACAATGGACAAATAAAGCACATGTATCTCTAATTTAGTAGGGTGTTGAATCGTGCATATTTACTGTCTATTTTATTTTCAGTATGTCTCACAGCCAGTCAAAATGAGACGTATATCGATTTTTCGCCATATGCGGTTTTTGGTATCATGTGAAAGCTTAGTTCATGCTCTTTGAGATGGTGAAAAAAGTTCTCAGCTAGCGTTATTCTAGCCAGAGATATTGCAGTTTAAAGAGAAAAGGGGGGACCCCCTAGGAATGACCGAAATTTCGAGAAAATCGAGTTTGAATGAACGGTCGAACGCATAAATCTACATGCCTACCTCACAAAAAAAATCAGTTTTAATTAAGTAATATTTATAAATCGAGGGTAAGACCGATATTGTCTTGTTAAGAAATGAGTGCACTTTCGATTTCTGCAATAAAAAAAAAAAATTCGATGTCTGACCCCCCTCATCACATTCAAAGCCCAATGACTTACATCTCATTTCAACTGGCCGCGAGACATATTGTTTGATATTTTGCTTAATGATAAGCAAAGAATCGTTGATAAACCATCGACTGGCCCTTTTCATTTTGCCCACTGTTGCATGCATAATACATATGGACTGTGATGATAATTATTATAATGAGGCTAACAACTTTTTTTTATTTGTTATCCTGATGGAGAACCAAACAATGTTCCAATATTGAGGGCTTCTGAGATTTTCATAAATTTCAGTTCATCTTATAATAATAAGAAATATTATTTGTGAACAGCTGAATGGAATAGCCGAAGTGACATTAGTGACAAACTCATTGAGAACATTAAAATCATAGTTTTATTTCTGTCATTTCTCCTCACTGTCATCATACAAACATCAAAGTTTTATAATAAGAAGACATTATAAAAGTAAAGGGGAAAATTAAGAAAAAAAAAGGGGGGGGGGGGGAGAGGCAGAAGGAAGAAAGAAGATTTCCACTGAAATTAGTCAGTGTGAAATATGGATTTCCTAGTATCATAAATGAACAAAAAGATTTTTTTTTCTGAGCACAGTGCTCTCTGTTTCTTCAAGACAGATGTTATTCCTCTGCCTCTGGCTGTGCGAGTTGCTTATGCTATTTTTTTTCATCAACTCTAGCAGAAACGCAGAAAGCATAACATCTAACCAATAAAATGATGACTGTTTCTGACCAGCCCTATCATTAAAAATTCTCTATTACCAGACAGAGAGAGTGTTGAACAATCAGTCTGGAATAGAAAAAAAATAACTTTTCTCCTTGTGATCTGAAAGACTGATCATCATAAAAGAAATTCGAAAACATTATTATGAAAACAAGGAAAGTTTCCATGAGCCATGAATTCTTCACAATTTTTCATGGTGTACATTTCAAGCAAAGAAAACAAAAGTGATTTTTTCCCCCTCTTTACTATTGCTTGTTCAACACCACCTGCGTTGTCTGCAAAGGGAAGTAACGGAGCTAATCAAAAATAGTCCTCTTAGAGCACATTATTCCTCATTATATTCACATCCAGGAAAGCAGACATGTATTTTCATACATAAAATTTATCTATCCACTGATAGGGTATTATAGAAAAGCTCTATTGGAAAAGAAATACACAAGAGCAAATTTTTCAAAAGAATTTTCACAAAGACTGAGTTGTGCTATAAGTAAACTACAACAGCAGATTTTATCCAAAGTTTAATACATGTAATTTCCTTATAAATTTAAAGAATCAAATAAAATAAAAGCAAAAAAAAGTTTCTTAAGTGTGCTCATAAGTTGCCCAAAAGTATGACAGAATCTTTATCATAATTCCACATACACATGCTAAGCCAGACTAAAAGAAAACAACAAAGGTCAAAAAAAAAAAAAAGAATTAAAAAAAAAAATGTATGTCACATTCTATACACAATAAATATAATAAAGAATTAATTTTGTAATGTGACCATGTTGATGCCCTGTTATAAAATAGTAACTCAAACTCACAAACCATAGATCAAATTTTGAAAAATTAAAGGGCCTATCAACACAATAAACCCATCAGAACATCACAAGTCACTTGGACAACTAAGTCTGGACATATAATGCAATTAATTACCCTATTAACAAATCCTGTGAGACAAACCTATATTTTATATATAGCCTACGACCGACTGTCCTTCACTGGTCAAAATGTTCTTAATGACTGAAGAGCTGCACTTGAAACTTTCTTGATTCATTATTCTGCCATCTATAAAGATCTCCACATAAATCTCACATTTGTTTTTACAAAATTAGTTGATACAGACAACATTTTGATCAATATGTTTTTAAGTCCACCATAAAGAGTGTCATAAGTTTTTGTATTAAAGCTTGGGCATAAATACATGTACCAAGAAAGTGAACAAAATTATTAAAGGGAATCATGACTTCATTAATGTGCTACATGAAGAGGCCTGTACATCAAAACTTAACAATTTGAAAAGACTATGTAACCACTCCATTATCAATTGAAATATTCTGAAAGAATTGGGTGTTTGTGTCATGTAAGAACTAATCGTCAGCATTACAGAAATTTATTTATGCTGTCAACAATATGCTTATCAATCTGAGATAAGGTTTCTTGAATCTTCCTTCTTCTGATGCTGTTTGTCAAATTTTGTCTATCTGCATGTAAGTGTGACTGTAACTTGCACATTTATTGTATCCATCACCTGTGAATGGAATTTCCTTTTGAGGACAAATAAAGTTTATCTTATCTTATATAATATCAGAGTTGTCTTGATAGTTGGGTCACTCTACACACACCTTCAACTATTTTCATTCCTGAAAGTTGCACATTCTTATCTTTTACCCCCCCCCCCCTCTCCCCAAACCTGAAGGATGCCACAAGATGAATTGCAAAACATGATTCAATCAACAAAAACTGAAACCTGTAGCCAAATGAAAATATGATAATCAAATCACAAGACCATTTCAGCAACAATAAAGTAACTAAAAATTCTTACAGAAATCAAAACTATTTGCAATTACGCTATCCTACATTACAATGTAGTACTATTAAATGACTGATCAATGGTGAACAGCAACACATTCAATGAGATATCCAGATTTCAAACATCCCATTACCGGCCGTTTCATCATCAGTCTGTTTACCAAGTAACTGACATGAAATCAACAAACACTAATAGCAATTGCAATTTGCATTCCAGGCTTAGAAAGGGAAGGACTGTCAAGTAATCTGGTTCACTGCAGCCAACAAATTTTTATTACTACAAATTGACTTTCCAATGGTTAGCCAGAAAACTGAACCCATCATTGATTTTTCTTTCAACAAAATTGTCTGAACCACAAAATATAAGCACCCGAGTTATTTGTTGGAAACATTCCAAATGCTGAACAAAATGAGAAAAACAATATATAAAGATGTATTCAATCACAAAATTTAAGTGTGCAAGCATAACAAGAGGATATTTGCGTTGTTCTCATGTCTAAGATCAGCTCAAGTATCTTTGAAGTTTGGTTTGAAATATCTCCAGATAGAACAATAAGCAAAGTCTAAAACAAAACAACCATCAACAAAAGTGGCAAAAAGAGTGCCAAGGGCATCAGAGAACAATAGCTCTGAGCAAAATTGACTTACATTGTATTATTTTCTGCTCCAAGAATAATGAACACATAGATGTAAAAGGAATAAAAAGCTTATTGCAAATCCAGATGAATCTTATTTTCTCATAAAAACCAAATGTGCAACTTCAAGGAATCTTCTCTTTATCAATGATATTTCCAAGAAAGAAAAATGTAGTCATTTTATTATTTTTTAATCATAAGCACAAAAGTAAGCCACTCTGATCAATGATATGGGTGCTCATTATAAATGATATTTCACAAATCAATGTAGTTTCAAACCTACAATAATAAACAACTGCTAGCATTGTCTCATTTTGATATTATTTAAAGAAGTTTACTATGAAAGGCCCATAAATAAACCTACTGAATCTTATACTCATGTAGTGATACTTAGTGATTTAATTTTACTTGTTTAAAAAAAAAAGTATTCGTCCTTTATTATGTTTTATCGCTGGGACATGCCTATTACTATTACCATCAATACTGCTTCAAGAACTCGATTGATTAATATGAATAAATTCTCATACCTCCAAAGCACTGCACTTGACTGTGTGAAATAAACTCACTGATGGCCAATATAGCAACATTTGTGACTGAGAGTGCTGCAATGTCCAATGTCTATTATCGCAACAATTCAGACTTTACTGTTTTGGTTTTTTTTTTACTCACACAAGGATCATAAGCAAATTCATTTATCTTTCAGATGACCCAAATTTCGTTTTGCTATAACACCTGGTTAATTTTTTACTGATTTTTTTTTTTGTATATACAGAGCATAGTGACTTGTCTGTGGTCTAAACACAGTGAAATTCTGCTGTGAACTGAACCATGTAGTGAAAAATACCACTTGGCTGATGAATACTGGATCTAATTTTCAATGATTTAGATTGAATGTGACTTCCATTCCATTTTTACATGGTTTTTGTATGTATTTTATGCTGAATAGTATATCCACACAAGGAACAGGGTGGACACAAATGCTTCTTTTGGAAGTATATTTTTTGTCCTGCTTTGAAAATTCATTTAAAAAAAAAGTTTTCAAGATAACTGAGATTTCTCTACTTCACAATACATTCGTATGTCATCCACTCTATTCGAAAAAATCATTGCTCTGTCTTTGACAGCTAAGTTATAATAATAGCCATGTCAAAAAAGTGCAGTCGCCAGTGAGTAAACTACACTGGCCATCACACAGAAACGGAAGTTACCATTCCAATAGATTTATTCTGACCAAGCAAACAGCTGGAAATTCCCGTCTAATTTTAGTAGGGGGGTACACAAACACTCCAAACTGTTCACTACCATTGACATTGAAAAACACATAAAAAATGTATGGGACCAGTGACATTTGTTCTTGGATCTCATGGTGGAGCAGTAACAAACATCAGTTAGTGTTCTATTTTTAGCAGGAGGTACAAATATTCTGCCGGGGATTTCCAGAATTTTGCTTAGTCGAATATGAACTCTTGTCACTTTCAGTTTTTCAACGCATTGGAATCACCTTGGGATGTCGATTTATGTCAGTAACCATTCCATCGTTAAATCATTAGCAATCAGACTATAGTAATCATCACTACTAGTTTCTTAGCTCCGATTTTGTTTTTAATGAAGGAGTAAAAAAGCCACACATTGAAAAAAAAAAAAACAACAAAAAACAAACAAAACACACATACACATGTACCTTGATACAATTCAGCATGTATCATGATTGCGTAAAACTAGTAGCAACAAAGGAATATCTCTATCCTGCATCACTATAATTACAGACTACTTTAAAATTATTAATGACTGCAACTAGATGAAAATGTCATCAAGCTAAATATCAGCAAACTATTCTGAAAGAAACAACACCTGACTGAACAAATGAAAAAAAAACCCTGTCATTTATCCATCTGGCATCTTTTGTATATGATACAAATATGTAACATTATGCCTCAATTGTGAAGTGAGACTTATTGGTTATGTTATGATCAATTTCATCCTAAATCTTCATTTTGGTACATCTCAATATCATGGTAATAAGCAACCACTGTATCAGTATATCAAACATCTGGATATCTCAGTGCTGTGCTCATAAAAAAAAAAAATAAATAATTTAAGTATACATATATATGTATTAATTCATCTATTAACCTGTTCGGGGAGAAAGAATAGCTAAAATGGAAAGAAAAAATTGTTAACGAATTAAAAAAAAAATAAGGTATAGGATTTTTTTAAAAATGAAACACTCAAACTTCCATTTAAACCTCTATGCAAATTCGCCTCAATTTGATTTCCTGGTTCATTTCTTTTATAAAAAAATCAATTACGAACCATCACAACATTGAGCACCTCAATCTTGGCACAGCTGATAGAGCATTCAAGGGCTCAAACGAGATTTATGTAGTCAACATATATCAAGTCTGACAATCTTGGATATAACTTTTTAATTTTAACAAATACAAATGATTTTAAAAAAAGAAAAAAGCGAGAGAAATCATTTGACTTTAACACGAAATGCATCATATATTATAAAGAAGAAGGGACATAAAGATGAATAATGGACAGCAATGAAACACACATTTTCTTTTTTTTTTTGAAGTGTAAAAAAGCAAAACACAAATATATAAACTTCATGATGTATGTGTTCAGACTAGGTCAAAATAGGCTTTCATGAGTATCGTAGTCTAACACTGCCCATGGTGAAATATCAATTTTTAAATTTTTTTCCCCTCATTTTCTCAAGATAACTTCCACCAGGAGGTTGAAAGACGTATATACAACGTAGCCTCATTTTCTGACTGTATGAGGTTGATGCTGTAAAAACTGATAATTTAATATCCTGCATGGTATATAATATACAGCATTATCTACACTGAAATAAAGCAGTTTATCTCAAAAACTATTTAAATTTGTTTGATTTTCTTTGCAGACAAAAAAAGTAGCCAAATCTCACAACAATATAACTGTGTTATCTATGCTTACCAAGATAAACATGAGAGCACTGCAAAAGCATTGTAACTATACTTTGACAGACAGTTCTGTCCAGAAAATGGATGTTTCAACACCAATGAAATATCTAGAAATATCAACTGTAAACAAAGAAAAAGAAAAATTCAAACGCAAGCTCTCCAAAAAGGACTTAACATTATTCAAATGCAGTCACTGAATATGTTTAATAGCAAGTATTCATTGTGTAATCAAAAGCAAAAGATTAATACATGAGACAGCATGTTCACTATCGTTGGTCATCTTTCAAAGTTCATTCAATTTATTAAAATGAAAGTTCTGAATTTATTATGCCAGTCATACTGAAAATGACTGCAGCAAGGTTAGGACCATGTCATATCATTGTATAAAGAATCAGAACAATCTGACCTGAAACCCTTTACCCTTCTCATTTGACCCTGGCAGCTTGAGGTGCCATCAGTAAATTACGAAGCTTTGTAATAACATTAAGATATGCTCATACACAAAGACAGAGATGCAATTCTCTGATACCTCTCTAACACATATTAAGTTACTGCAAGGGTAGGACATGGTAGAATAGCCAAAGGAGATGAGAGAATAGACCTTGAGGCTAGAGAAAGGAACAAAGAGGAAGAAATATGATTATCGTCTGTAAGTCATTCTGACAATATTATTATCTCCAGTTATTTTTGTGAGTGCCAGAAAATATTCAGCACAAATCTGTCTCTTCTTTCTTTATTTTTGGAAAAATGAAGAAGACCCCTATTCATTTCTAGAACTGAATATAAAGGTCCACTTCGATTACAATGTTCACCATTCTCTTTTATACTGCCACACTGAACATGGTTCAGTGAAGCTCGCAGAGCTTACACTTAAAGGAATGTTTAATCTTAACGTCCTGCACATGAATTATTACTGCATACATACTGATATCTTACATTATAGATTACTATCACATTGGTCACAAATGAGAAGTTGCCTTCCAGTTCCAAACACAGAAACCTATGACAAATGATACAGAATAAACACAAATGCCCAAATAACTTTATGATATAGAGCATTGTCCAACAAATGAGCTGGCTCTGATGATTAATATAATAATATACATTGTGAAACCAGATAAAATGAGTCATATGTCACACAATTTTTAATGCCTAAGACTTACTGCTGTCAATGGGAAGGGAAATCAGAATGCTTTACTTTGATCAAAAAATTATTCAGCTACAATATTCTCTGCTAAAATATTCATTTCCAAAGTGCTCTCATTATCAGTAAAATATAATTTTCTATATGAAACTCCCTTAGACACCTGAATTCTATCCGATCGCATGGACAGCTACATGTTTAACTTCTGGACCAGTTTTTTTTTTTTTTAGTAAAAACTTAATTTCAGCTCAACATTGTTGCCCGTTTCAAATTTTTGAAGATACTCCTGAATAAATCCAGTTTATGTAAAATGATGTGTCATAAAATTTGTCATCAAGGTCTTTTTTCTTGTCCCTGCCTGAGATCAAAATAATCGGATTGTCATTGCTGATACGTTGTTCTCTGTTCAATGGTAAAAAAAAAATACTTCTACAACAATTTTAATTAATTCACTGTCAAAACAGCTTTGATGCTGATAAAAATAAAATAAAAAACCCCACAATATTTGGGCTAGGACACATTGCTGTATGAGCTCATGTATTAAGTCAGATAAATAAATGCATGAAGTTGATGAAGTAAAAGGAGGTAAATGAATGGAGGGGAAAAGAGCTTGGTGTCCAAATATCAATTCCAGACAAAGAAAACAGACAATGAATTTGCTTTCCCAGCCAAAACTGTAGCACTGACATTAATGCTGTCATTCTTCAAACTTCAGACAGAATATTCTGAATTACTGTGACTTAATTACGAAATCTTCCCACTTGCAAAGAGAGGAATTATTGCACTGGCTGCTCAAATCTCAAAAGCTCATAAAAATTCAACTGTTTATTTAGACATAAAGGATATAGATAGTGATAGCAATTTATTTCAAATTTATTTTTTAGGGTGATGTTTCAATAAATTTCAACCATCTTCAGACAGACTTAATGCTCCACCATTAAAATCACCATTAAAATAAAAACATAAATACATAAAAAAAATGCATTTATTTGAACATTGAAACACACTGAAAATGATTGGCATGTTAAAATTCTTCTCAGTATAGTTTAAATTCTTCTCAATATCAAAAATAAGTATTGTGACATTTCTTTATCACTTGTAAATCCCTCCCCAGCACCTGAGTTTCTCCAATGTAGCCTGATATATTATCACTCTAAAAAAATAGACCCAACAATTCACTGAAAACATTATATTGTGATTTTCAATTTCTTTTAAGGAAAAAATTATTCAAATCATTCCTGAATTTCCAGGACTGTAATTTCAAAATTCTTATATCAATATAATATGTTCATCTCTGTTGATATTCCTCACTTTACTGCAGTTTTCAAAGATTGCCTGGTATACTGTATATTTCATTGTTTACCTTCAGCATACTTCACTGTTTGCTTTTAGAAGTTGGTTCTTCCAGTGATTACACTGCATTAGTTTCACCTTTCATTGTTTATAATTAAATACAAAGTATGCTCAAGAGTTCTATTTTTGCTAAAGGTTTATTCTATTGCTAAACTTCTCATTCTTGGGCTCAAATCAGTTGATGGTGGGATTTTAGCATCATGAGTTCACAAGGCTTGCTGGACTTCTTTGGGCTTCTTGACATCAGCTTTCTTGGCCACTTTGGCGGCCTCAGGCTTGGTCAGTTTGATGCTGTCCAGGAAACGCAGCACAGCTTCCACATACTGGTCAGGGTGGCGGTGAAAATGGCTGACATGGGGTGAACTCTCCCAGCAGCGAGCCATCACTGGAATGCCTGCAGACTTCCATTTCTTCATCACCTGTGAAAAACATACTAAACATTAGCATAAAGCAAGAGATTCATTTCATTCAGTTAATTGTAATGGAGCAGGCCTAAAGGATGAATTCAATTCCTATCTGTGGTCTACAACTATTACCATCATGGGACATAAAAAATAATTTGCCATTTATATTTTATTGTAAAATATATATATAGCCTTCTATTGTACATTTCAGCACAAACATTATCTCATATTTCTGTTACATATATAAAGTAGTTTGACTGGTCTAAAATATAATTAGGCTGACTGTATTACATATACCTAACAACTGAATTGACATATTGTGAAAAAAAAAAGAAAAGAAAAAGGGAAAGAAAGAAAGACTCAAAATAAAACATAAAACACAGATCATGTTACAGTGCTGCCCATATTCATAACAAACAAAAAAATAAAATCTTTGATGCCAGGATGCTGTAGATTTTGGTCATTTACTTTTATAATATTACATATGTATTTGTATCTTCATTTATTTGCTGTGTTACTGAATATCATATATATGCCTGGTTAAATGGTGCCTTACAACCCATAAGCTGATACTATTCCAAAACAATTTTCAGGGTTTGTGACTTATTGAAGTACAAATCTGTTTCATAATAATATATGAGGAATATTTGAATTCAGCATCTGTTAGTATTCCTTATATACTAACACAATCCATATTCATTTAACTGCGTCTTTCATGATGTGAAGTTAAAATGATGTGAAGTAATGTACAGTCAGAAAAAGTGTGATAAGACTAAATCAAATTTTGCACCATAAACAACAATGGCACTTAGCTGAGGTCACACAAGGAGTTATTTCCTGCACTCGTTTACCCTACAGGCTTCACATACCACATTACAGAAAACAGAGAAACTGAAATAAAATTGTGGACTGGGAGTTTACAAGAAAAAATTTTTAAAAACACTACCATGTACATGAGTAACTGAGCACAGGTATGCTTTCATGGGCAATCAATCCACAGGTGGAAAACCCACTATTACAAGTATTCTAACATTACTTTGTCAAAGCTCTGATATGAAACTCTTTAAGCACTTTCAATAGTGTGAAAAGGGTATCTCTGTGTGAAATGTTCATGCTGAATTATTTTTTCACATGTTTATACTGGGAATGCCGACTTCAGACTTGGTTGGTTAGGGTGTTTGTGTTACAATGTCAGAGAATTCAAATATCAAGAAAAATTGAAATCTAAACAAATTAAAGTAACTTTTATAGTTATAGGCTTAGTATATTTTTTTTTCACAAAATCCAGGAAGATAAGCTCTTAATAAATTAAGAATTACTTGTGTAATTTTTCAATTTATGAATTGTCTTTGAAAGTTTAAATTTATTCACACTAACATGCTCAGTTTGCTGGTAATGGAACTTCCCCAGCCCAAAATCTGAGACAAGCAACATGGCATATTTAGTTCAGAAGATCACTAGTAATAAGCAAGCCTGACATGTCCACATTTCAATGACTGATGCTCCACTGATAGGCCACACTTCATATGACCCTGTTCACACTACTCCAGTTCATGGACAGCTCTCACATCAGGTAATGTCATCCCACTGCACAAATTAGAACATGGGCAGCAAAAGTGTCAAGAGCTAATCAGTGTTATCACTGTCACTACAGTGCTCCCTGAGTGCACTGAATGTTAAGTTCTCAGAACAGGATCATATCTTGTATACACAGTCAACTTTGTCACCCAACATTCCAGTTCATTGCCCCCTCACATATGATGAAACCGTCCACTTTCTAACCCAATCTATCTTTGCTGATCTGTCAAAATCCGCTATGGCAAAACTTGTGACATCTTGTCTTAAAATACACCCCTACTATGGTCCACTCTGTGATCATCTGCGTCACAAACAGCCCACCCTATGGTGTGATGCTATAAATAAATTTAAGAAAGTCGTATCACAAAATAAACCCGTGGCAGCTTCATGTCTCCACCATTCATACAATGGATTACTTTCAGCCTTATCATGTGATTAGGATCAGATTTTGCATCTCATATCTGTGTTTTTCCATTCATCTCAGACAGTTCTATTAACTGTCCACTGTTGAACAGTGCTACACTATTGAAATCGAAGGTATAAGGAACGCAAAACAGGGCCGACTACTCCCAACAGGCAACTATAAGCTACTGTAGGAAACCTTATTTTTTGTCTGATGAAAATGACAGAGTGATAACAGCTGTCAAAATAAACAAGACTGCCTTTTTTACAATAATGTGTGCTGTACAAACTATGCCATCTGCCATGCTATTATATTTACAGTATAGATTTTGATTTCCTTCAGTTAGACTATTACTTCACTCAAATACCTTGCCATTTAAAAACATCTTCCCATTTTATTGTAAGGTCTGTCTTATGCAGGAAGGTGCAAAAGAAGGTTGACAATTGCCATTAGAACATTTAAAATGGTGACAACTATTCAATTGCATGAATTGATGGCCACCAGCTATTGACTGCAGTCGATTCATGTGAATGAACAGTTATCATTTTAAATGTTTAATAGTAACCTTCAAGCAACCTTGGCATTATTCTGTGCAATTTTGAATGCTTTTCCAAATTCCTCTTTTTCTGCACCCCCCCCCCCCCCCCCCCACTTTAACAAGGCAAAATGCCCTGAGAAAAAAATGGTCGTGATTAAGTCCATGAAAGGTGTAGTTGTTAAATGACATAACATAAAGGCTTATACGTATTTGTAATTGTTACATATTACACCTGCAGTATAGTATGTAACAATTGCAAATACATATAAGCATTTGTCATGCTATTCTAGCCATGGGTCTAATAATGTTATGTCTGGAACAGATTTTAAACCAAACATTATGACAATTAGCAAAACTTAGTCCCTTGAACCTCTTGTCAGCAACATAAGGTATTAAACTATTCATTAACACATATACAACAACATATCATCTCCCAAGCTCTTACTCTCACCAACACATTTCCTTGCCAGTGAACAAAAACAAAAAGAATGTGATGACAACTGAATGATTAGACTAAAGAGTAAAATAAATATAACACCTGGTGAGATGAGACTGAATCAACAGTTGATTTTGACATAAACACTTCTCATTGCAGCCATAGGAATTAACATAAATTATGATTTTATTTATGTATGTTTTGAGATCTGCATTTAGTGTGTGAATAAATGTCTCTCTACTCTCATCTCAATTAACAGAAGTTTGATCTGAACCACAGCAACCACTCTACTGCTGTTTACCTAAGCAAAGTATTAATCCAACAGAAATCAAGCTAAACATACACTTTAGGTGGTCCTATTTAATCCAGATAATTTGTGGGGAAGTTTCTTATATGAAATTCTCTCACAGTTTTTCTCGTTCAATTTAAAATTGCAAATGTTAAGAATGCTATGGTTCATGTTATTTATGGATATCAGCTACATAAAATGGCATGGATAGTATTCATTATGAGTGCTGGACACACTCTTTGCCATGAGGGCTATGTCAAGAGATGATCTGATACATATATCTGTTTTTCTCAATATAAGAACCACTGCATGATAAATGAAGCCATGAAATTGTATGTCCACATTTCTGTACCACCCACATAAATTCCCAGCTTATTGTGCTTGGATCATTTAACTGTATCTAGTTTCTCATTTCAAACATCTTTACAAATTATGGTTGTATTTAGCCCATCACTGAGCCAAGATAATTTGACAAGTGTTAAGAAGAAGTGCCAAAAATCATATCAAAGTAAAAGGTCCTTGTGACAAAAGTATTTCCTCACTTTTGTGCAACTATGGACCACCTTTCTAGATATCTGATGTGATCTGATGACCTGTGATCTATCTTATACTGATTTGCCCTGACAATTGCTGGGGATTCAGACTGGAGAAAGTCAGTATAATGAATTATTAGATAGAACACTTTTTCACTCAACATCTTAATTTTGTTTATAAAGATTTAAAATCATTCGAAGGGCAAAAATGTTACTAAATTCTGTGCAAAATTGAAACAGATTAACAACATTCACAACAAACTTCAATTCCAAATAAGTATGCAATAGAACCTATTAGAAAACTGGGAAGAATCTAGCTATGGCTCATTAGATAGGTCATACTGTCACTCTAAATGTCAACTTTCACTTATACACATTGAAACAACTAGTTTATGATATGATGAAATGTTATTGAATGGCCCAAGGAAAATGAGTGAATAATGATCACATCTGGTCTGAACATGACTATGAAATAGATACTTTGGCAGGCCATTAAAATCACTATTGCACACTCAAGTTTGTTCATCTAAATCTTCAGCGTTCAATAATTTATATGTAGTATTTCGAGTGCATCTTCGCATGTGCTGGTCAACAGCTGATTCATCTTACTTTTGGATACTCCTGAGTATCCTTCACTTTGTACCTACCTTGAACATTCAATGCAAAGGATTCTATTTCCATTCCCTTTACAGTTTATATATGTATGTATGTGTGTGTGTATCCATAGAATTTGAAAAGGAAATGAAGAAGTGAAATTATTCATCATTCCCAAACTCCAAATCTGCGTGGAAAGGCACCTTTACCAGTCTCTTTCCCTAGATATTTGTCATCTATCTAAGCTAATTCATGTCTGATAGAAAAAGGTGCACATTTGTTTTCTATCAAAGCTATCGATGTAAAAAGGGCTTACTACAGTTTAAAATCCTACTATGGATATAGTACGAGCTCAGTTCTTTGTTGTTCTACTCCACTTTTGGACAATTTGGAGATATATATATCTAACGTGAAAGAGGTTAATAAATCTACCACATAATGTAATTATTTCACTGATTACTTGCCTGAAGAGGGAGATTCTGAAAAGCATTTTGTGCTACATCCTCAAATTTCATAGCAAGATTATTTCTATCTTGTGCTAAGTCCAAACTAATCGATCAGATTACTAACAATAATAAGGAAACTTTACCCTATTAATACCTCCACCATCTGACGAACAGTTTATGACATTTAAAATGTTACAAGCAATATCTGTTCGGTCTGCATTTCTTCATCAAAAAAAAAAAGAAATGATTTCTTATTACTGCAGGTTAAAAAAAAAATCAGAGAAAATATTTACTGTGTTCAGATCAATGTTCCTCTGTGAGGGATGGATATGGCATAAAAAGTACATCTCTTATCTAGGAATGTCCCTTCTAATATGTGTCAATATTCCTTGCTAATTGAGAGTCTATTTTGGCTCAACAGTTTCATTTTGTCCGAATAATTCTGAAGTAGTGTTTGTGTGTTGTGTAAAGCATTCCACATCAGGAGTTTCATACAGAATTTTGTGTCACATGCCAGAAGGGAAATCTTTTCAAACCTGTGTTCTAACTAAATGTTATGATTATTATCAATTCATAATTTAAAGAAAAAGTATGGATCTTTTGCTAAATTAACACAGCTGGATTATAATCCTAGGCTTGTTTTTACTTTCAGAGGTAACATTGGGTACCTTTTGGCTCATATCTATAATAAAGCAATTCTGATTCTCTGAAGTCTGTCATTATTCTGTTCTTGTTGTGTTTGTTAGCCTTTAAGTAAATGTAATTCAGTTACAACAGTAAATATTGAGATGCCATTTTGAATTCCTTAGGATTGTTACTTTTGTAGTTATTTTACCAGTTTTTATTTATGATCTGATTATTACTTTTACCATTTACAGTTAAGAGAAGAAAAAAAATAGAACTAGAATAGAACTAGACCAAAATAATCACTACTACACCATTTGCATTTCACCAGTCTCATTTAACAAAATGATTCAGAGCCTTAAACTAATCTAATTATGTGGTCCTGTATAACCTTCAGAAACTAACATGTAAAACACAGATCAAACAACGGGCCATTTTATAGAACTTGGAAAGACTACAAAAGGTTTAAATGAAAATATGTGTTGCGAAAAAAGAAATTTAGAATTTTAAAATATAACAGGCATTATTCAAAGTAGCTAAAATGAGATATTTTTATATAGAAATGGAGATAGCACAAGACTTAACTAACTGGAACTTTCAAAAAGATCGGAACTTGGTATTTCCAAAGTAATTTTCCCCCTTTTTTGACGAATTAAAAGTTGCCTTTTTAAAATTTTTTTTTTAAACATCAACTGAGGATCAAACAATTATCTGTATTTGCACATCCATACAAAAACATTTTCACTGAAATGATGATTTAATGTGCAAAAACAGTTGCTGAACATAAAACAAACATTTTCTCAAAATGCGAAAAATAGAGATAGAACAACAGAGAACTGAGCTCACGACAGATTTCTTACTGGAATGGATAGTGTATAAACTTAAAATCTGTTTCTATTAAATCATAAACACTAAAAATTAGAGAAACTCATGGAAATTAAATTCGGGTTCCCAATACTCAACAGTTGAGATTTGATATGCAGGGAAAATAAAGCTCTCATCTTGCTTCAGCTCCCCCTCCATCTACTTCATCCTTTTTGTTCTCAGGTATTAGAAGATGAAGCCTAAGAAAACAAACTACCAATTCCTTACTGAAAGATGAAACCCTAAGATAATTGGAACTCTTTCATTTCCTCATTGGAACACCAAGCCTTAGAAGAATGGAATTTTGAATCCTTCCCCATTTCCCCTCTGATTCTTAATATAATCTATGTCTGTGTTACTATATCTGAGTCAACTACAACAGAATATAACATGTCAGTTTCTGGCATCTAATGGAAATAAAGTCAAATACAACATGGATCAAAAAAAGAGAGATCAAAGTCCAGATAGGATGACCTACTTTATACAAGTAGAACAGAGATATTAGAGTGGTGAGGTTGCCAAGTGATGTATGACCCACACCTGTATACCATTCCAGTCACTGCCATTTCTCTCTCAATTGACAATATGTTTAAGAGCTTGGATATAAGCAATGCAGAAGTGGAAAGACTTACTGACTCACTCTCTCTCTTCATCTACTATTTCTACTACATCTATGTAGCTCACTTATTTACTACAAAATTCATTTTCATGGATCTGACCATTTGCATACAAAATAAGGATGTCTATTGGTGCATTTGGTCTTTCTGGGGCACAGATTATTTCATCTGTAGTCCCATTCAAAACAGAATTTTGTTTGTATAAGGGCACTACTGAATGACCCCTTGCAAATTATACAAAGACAATTAAAAAAAGAAACTGTCTGATATAAATTGAACCTATCCCAGTACCATGTAAACACTAGGAGAAAGGTAAGCTTTCTTTCGACAGACACTTGAATGACAGTAGCAACTTTTAACAAAGTCAGTCTCTCACTGGGTATTACAGAAAAAAAAAAAAAAAAAAAAGAAATAAAAAGAAGACAAGAGAGAAGATTATGTTCATGTGAAAGTGTGGTTCATGTCAAGAGGACCCCACTTGTTTCAGAAAAGAAATCTGAGCACTGGCACTCAATGCATTCACACCAAGAAATGCAAAGGCACTGCAATAAAAGCAGTTCTTATGGTTGGATCCTAATTCCATGAGACTGATAAATTCTGGCTAAAGGCATTGATTTACACAATATGTTTAAGCTTTGTATTCTCATAGGATTTGAACGCCACCTTTCCCTTACAATCTGAACATGAAAATGAATATTTTGATTGACAAATTCCCCTAAATAAACACTGCCTTTATCTCTGAGCAAAAATCTCTAATAATTCTCTTCATGATTCAATATTCACATTCATTTTTCTTTTTTACTATTATCAAAATGGTGATTACAGCTGGTGAAGATAAACCACAATTTGTTCTACAAATGTGCTGATAAGAATTTGTACAACATACTTGTCCGATATAATTATCTGTAGTTGTCATCAAACAAAATGTGAACAAGGATTTATGAGAGAATCAAAGCACTTCATATACCAAAACTTTTCTTTTTATCTGATAAAGTATGACATCTGAACAAAGAATGATAAATGATTAAAAAAAAATCTATATTCTGATATTTTTTATATCTATGTCACTGTCCTTGAAAATCATACTTCCTAGTTGTGAAACACTGTCTTAAATGTGGGACAGTAACAACCTTCTTTTTTTTTTCTTTTTTTTTTTACTTTTTCCATGAAATTTACATGAAAGAAAAATCTGTACTCAATCAAATGATGAGAATATCTCAAATCAACAAATTATTTATCAAAGGTTCAACTGACTTGCTTCACCTTCACCTTAGAAAATACTGCAAGAACAACAACAACAGCAAAAAGATAATACCATTAATGAAAAGCGGAAAATTATTAGATTATTTGCAATAAATAATAAAAATTCATTTAGATTCTGATCCTTTACAAATACGAGATAATTATTGTCAGTCAAAGTCAGATGACACAAGATAAAGAAGAAAAAAGCAAATCAAACAAAACTCACTCAAGACTATCATACACCAAGAGAGTGAACTAACAGGATATGAAGAAAGTACTTCAAACTTTTCTGATGACTGGCACTATTTCCCTTATGTTCTTCTTATCTAAAAATGAAATGAAGTCTTTCACATGTTTCCAATTTTCAGATTTATTAGCATGATATCTTACTTAACTCAATACTGTGACCATAAACTATCCACTTTCAATAGGAATGATGGATTTCTCTCATATCTCAGATTAAATAAAATCCAAAGTCAAAAGAGCATCATAAAAAAGAAATTTAAAGGAAAAAAAAGCAAACCAGTATGTATTCACTCTGTCTATGTTAAAGGAAATAACCACTGATGCTGCCTATTTCAGATCATGATGAATAGAGAAAAACAACTCACCAGTTCTATCTGTGTGTCAACACCTATGGGATCTGACCTAGAGTACAGCATCAGTGATGGCAGGTGCAATTCATTCTGGTGGAAAGCATCTGATGCCATCTTGTAGTGACAGGTGACAGAGTTTTTGAAAAGTCTGAGATAGGTTTCCAGGGATTCCCTGAGCATTTTTTGACCCAATTTGTTTTCCACCAACACCGATGCAAAACCAGGAGCAACACCTTCAAGGTCAACTGGGCTATCAAAGACTTGACCAACTAGGCGTCTTCGGATGTCTTCGTATTCCCCTTTCCCTTGACTTAGTTTCACTAGAAGTTCTCCATACATGTACCCACCCACAGAGAAACCATGGACCATGAGAGGTTTATGGACGAGGGATGACTCTTGCAGCAATGACAGCACATGCTCCACAGTTTTCTGAGCTCTTTTTGGAATTAAAACTTGAGTTGGTTGCATCTGTAAAGCACAATGCAAATTTTTACAGTTCTAATTCATTTTTGCTGGTGCATACTACAATACACTACACTTAACTAATTCATCTACTATCAATTTTTAAAGATTATGCCAGATTTATGAGAAACCGAGAAGGTGATGGAAACAAAAAAATATGAGTTATAAATCAGTTGCAGTTTTTACGACCTACAATCTGAATAGATGATGCTATACATCAATGCGTCTTGAATTCTGAATTCTCCATCAGTGGTGGAACTTTACAGGCAAACTTATTCTTTTTGACGGGCAAACTTACTGAAGTTCCTCTTTTATTTTTTTTTTCATTTAGGAATAATATTTGTTTTCATATTCTTCTTCTTCAAGATACATGTGCTCAATAAGTGGTGGCATGCAGAAGTGAGATCAGAAACATTTAATAAGAAAGGAAATACTATGGTGATACTTTTGTACAATAAACTTAGCCTGACTTTCTGATATAAGATGCTGTATGAAAATAGGTTTCACGAAATGGTACAAACCTGCAGACTGAGAACATCAAATCCTTTGCTGTGGTACAGATTGCCATATTTATCCAGATGGCGCTGCTTAGCTAGCATCCAGCCAAACAACAATACAAGGGGCCGAGGACTTTCGGTGGCCTCTTGTATCGTTTTCAGCTGAATATTAGGGCTAAGCTGTATGGTCTTTAAGGGCGGCAAACTGCTTTCCTGGCGGAACATGACAGTCATTGCTGGCATATTCTGAAATAAAAACAGAAAAGGCATAGTCTCAGTTTTGTTCTCATATAGCTTGGATGACAGCATGTAACTTATTTCATTTTCATTCAAATAAATTTCATTTTTCCACATACAAAAAAAAAACTCTTTACCACACAATTTTACAATATAATAACTATATATATTAAAAACACATGTGCTGCATTTATAAATTAAAGAAAAAATGACAAATTCATTATCATGTATCCTTTTTCATATATCCATCTGGGTTCAGTAAGAACGATACATATCAGAAAATATTTTCTGCAGACATTTGCACAGGGTTGAGGCATTAACCTGAAGTCTTATCCGTCACCTGGAAAACCATAGTACTACTTATTGGGGCTTTACTCCTAGTCATCCTAGTCACAGTTTATGAAAGACAGCATCCCACCTATTCTTCTTAAAGCTGGGGATTGCATGGGTGGCATTTCATGTCACTTATAGTCTAAAAATACTGTAAACATGATGAGCAATTAGTCGTAATAAAACAATGAAATAATCATTTCTCTACATCCATGAATTCAATCATTTCTCTACATCTATGAATTCATTGTATCATTCTGGGATCTAAACATTTTAATTATCATTGATGATTAAAAGCTTCACTCACCCTGCTCAGAAGAGAAACTTGCATTTTTGCAAGATGGCGGCCCATGGCCAGAACCGGACTAGGAACTGGACAGGACATGGCTAGACTGTGAAAAATGGAGTAGGACAAAAACATGAAATCCATAAAACTTTTCGTTTCCATTCTACTTAAATAATAGTGTCTTCTCCATATATCCTCATTATAACAGCTGTGAACAATCACTGGGGGATTATGTGTTAATGGCAGACAACAGTTCACATTACCTCTGAGAAATGTCAAAGCCCTATTACCTATTGCTGATCATTGCAAAACTATGCTTTTCTGCATCTCCCTTTTCTTTAGAGGAGTACCAAATTTAACTGGTATAGTATTCTGTCATGAATAAGATTTTTTAGTATGCTGAAAAAAGAATGACTGGAGATAGCAATACTC
This sequence comes from Peronia peronii, assembly GCA_039654565.1. Lineage (NCBI taxonomy): Eukaryota > Metazoa > Mollusca > Gastropoda > Systellommatophora > Onchidiidae > Peronia > Peronia peronii. The sequence continues at coordinate 27,314 of JBCEWB010614942.1, forward strand.
AACTTCCATATTAATCTATCATATTTAATCTTCAATCTAGCAAGAACTCTGAAGGTTAAGTTTGTTGTTTTTAGCTTCTTGTCGTCCATCTACAATGATAAATTCTTGACCTTTGAAAATCTATTATAGGTTAATCATCCCATGCTTATTCTGACAGCCATGACTATGGGTATTTTAACTGGGAATTTCTGGGGAATTTGATTGCACATGTGAAAATGTTCAAGGAAATGTTATCCACATTTGCAGATAAGAGTTATAGCTGAAAAAAAAAAAAATACAGGGCAGGCCATAAGTAGACTGTATTATGCTTTGGGTCAAAATTAGCCAAGCCATTCTTCTAATCCAATTCAAAACCATATTGAACATTTACAAGATTAAGATTTATTAAATGTAAATAAAGTGTTGAACTAATTTGATTGTAATTAAGAAATTTAACTGTAATAAAATGTTCTAAAACATGTAAAGTGCTCACCTACAAAGTGTTAGCCTACTTTTGGCCCATCCTGTACAGCTAGACTCACAGTCACATGACCTTATATTAACATTCTATTCTCACGGTATTTACACTTTCAAGCAGAAGAATGCAAAAAATTTCTTAAAAATCAAATGTATCTTATAATCTACACATCTAACACTACATGTCCTTACTATGGGAGACATGTACTATTATAATTATAATTTGATAACATTTAAAATGTTTATAACTCCTGCTATGGATTATTCTTTTAGTTCTAGCATGCAAAATAATTAAATTATCAAGCTCATAACTTCAAAGAATGTAAAAATAAATGTTAAGAAAGTGATACTTGACACAGAGAATTATAAATATTGCCATAAAAGAGGATGTAAAACTGAAACACTTCACAGTCCAGAAAAGAAGCTGTGGGGCACAAGACATAAAATTGAACTTCATTTAGACTTTGGTCATAACAGTGTGGGTGGGTGTGAGTGGATGGGATCTATAAGTCACAAATCTGAGATGGTGCCATCTGAAGAAAGTAATAAAAAGTTCATGTAAGTGTTCCACGAAATGATATGAGTGAATATCCTCCTTGACACTCATCACATTTCAGCACATTCGTAAATATTTCATTATACAGAACATTTTTGCTTCCTATTCCAAGATTTCAAGAAATAAAATGATTTAATAATGTATAATGAGAAACTAGCTTCCTTTCTGTCCAATTCTAAGGAAGCAATAACACTAATCTATATATATATATATATAAAAAAAAGTATTTATCATGCACATATACAATCTTGAAACACTGACGAAATATGCTATTTAAAAAAAGCAAATAACAATAGGCTGTCAGTGCCTTTTGTTTCATTAATTAATCTAGATATCTATTTCAAACAAAATTACATGCAATAATGCATAAAAGTTAGTAAACTTTCGCTGAGATCTAGGAGGAACATCACATTAAAAAGGAGAGGGGCGAAGGAGGAGGGGAGACTAGAGATGATGAACAAGGACGTTTGATATTGCTTCCCCTAGAGTAAAAATTAAAATTAACTTGCCTATAGATCTATTCCCACTACAAAAAGAGATCTTACGTATTGTTTTAGTCATGTGGCTGATCAACCAAAATGATGTGGGCACTTGATATGAAGTGCCAGATATATTTCTGATATTATTCATATTTAGGCTACAATAAAGCGGCAGTTATAAAAAAAAAATCTAAGGGTTTAAACCATTCATCCACTGATCTCGAGGTCTAGTTTGCACTAGCATATACTTACCACAATGTTTTAATGACACCGGTGTGACTACTGTGCTTGAAACACTTGCTGTCACGTCAATCACAGTCGGTTGAGGACAAGTGGGCCTTGTTCACTGTCGGGTCACTTCAGTTACAGTATCAACTTCCCTCCCTGACCCTATCCTCTAGGCTTAGATGAATAACTAGCGCAATGGCAAGACAGCGCAATAGGTAGCTTTCCGAAACGATTTTCTCTCGGTAAATCGACAAATGCCATTCACAAAATACGGCGCAATAAATGTAATATGTTAAAACAGGGATTAATATTGCTCACATATTATCTAAGAAGATGATGCCTTTAAAACGCAGGTTTCAATCTAATTTTCATTCGGTTAGTTTGCTCAACGGAATCGCTCTGTTAGATCGTGGCCTGACCAAAGCGGCCTATGATGTGATGGGATACCGTAGTCCGAGCCAATCGAAAGCAACCTAACTCATGACCCCACCGGAACTGCATAGTGTGGGGGCAACATTCGATTCGCCTTATGGATCTTTGGCCTCTTTCTGTCCAGAAAGATCACCTCATCCCAGCCATATCCCATCAATATAATCAAATATATCGAAAGCAAACTCTTTGATTACTAACGAAGGCTTGTTCATAACACAATGATTCCATTTCCCCAATAAATGATGTGATTCAAATTAGCAAGCACTGCAGTAAATAGGCCTATAATTGTGATAGAAAAAGGTCCAGTCTATCCGCTAAGGAAAAGGAGAGGTTATCCATGTACACACTTCTGAATTTTTTTTTTTTTGTACTGTATACGGACCTTAATTTAAATGATTAATCTACGCAAGTATTATACATTATAGTGATATCGTCAAAGACTGTCCTAAATGCCAAATATCTAAACCAATAACTGCGAAATATTGATGCTTCCGCGATGGCAGAAAGAATGTAAAGCGAGAATTTCTGTTCAACAACTGACGGAAAATACTATTCACATCTCGCGATTGATATAAGCTCCTTGAAAGACAGTTGCACGATCATTACTGTTTCTAATCAACATTGGCATTTTTCTGAAGAACAAAAGCGCCATTTACAATGACTGCAATTTTCCATGGAAAATAAGCAGAATAGGCCTATAGATATGGATTAAGGCCTTCTGGTACATGTATTAACAAGAGCCTAAATTATAGAACATTAGCTCTACAACGAGATGTAGGTTTATCCTTGCATATTATATTTAAGGGACTTTTAATATAATAATATGTGGATTTATCACAGCCATGTACTGAGTGCTGTACGATTAGGCCTATATGCAGCAAATTATAATACGTCTTTTTATTTTATCTGCAACTAGTGATTGTCAGAAAAGAAGTAAGAAGATAGTCTGTATAGCCTAACAACGATTATTGTCTACAAACCTCTAAAAATAGGAGTCGGAAAGGTGTCTGTAGCTTGAAACTGTGGCCTGTGAGCTGCCCTAAATTTGACCTAACTGCATGCTTAGTTACTCACATGGAATACAATGTACTATGTTTGGTATAGATTGATTACGAGTGCACGCAGCGGTCAGCTGTTATTGTTACATGTATATTAAGACGAGAACAGGCCATAGTGATGGCAAGGTGAGTGGAGATGTGAGGCTTTTTTTAGTGGGGCGCGGAGTTAAATTTCTACTGCTAACAATAACGGCATTTTTGTGGAAGGGGGGGGGGGGGGGGTAGTGGTATTGTCAACAAAGAAGGCATTATTCCTAATGGTTTCATAATCCAATGGCTAGTTAGACATACATTTTCGGATGAGAATGCCTGGCGTTTAACCAAGTCGGATAACAAAAAAAGTAAATAAGAGATCTATTTCCTTGCATGAATTTGGCAATTTCTGTTCAAATTCAAAGACATAATTAGAGCGTTTGCAGGAACAAAAACTGAAAGAGAACGATTGTACCACCTCTTTTTTTTTTTTTTTTTAATGTGTAAATAAATGAAGATTAAAAGGAGAGGGGGGGGGGGCAGCAGATGTCCAGGTTTTCATATTTTCAAGGCTACGGTTTGTGGTTTTAGTCCTGCTTTAAAAAGATTAGAAGGAACAGTCACTATTATCAAAGCAACGATTTGAATCACTAACTTCAACAGGGGTTTTTACAAACAACATTTCAGTTTTCTCTCATTTGAAAAAAAGTGGGCATATGCAAGCCTACGTCTTCCCTAATGGTCTTTAAGTGCTTTTTTTTTCTGAAAAAGAAAAAACAATCTGAAGCATTTCTTCCGTAAAAGATTATGCTTATTTAATGGTTAATTCAGGACTGCATATGAAGGCGTAACAGCTCCTTGCAAACACAATGTCTCCAAAACTATCCCTCCCTATGCACACATTAGAAAAGCATTACCGGTAGCAGTTTAATATCAGATAAAGGGTAGGCGGAGACAGAGCAAGATTTCAAAATTCCAAACTTCTACATACTCAAAAATTCCTCTCACAAACTGAGCAGGTACTTAAAACAACCCTACTTTCTTAGGATTGAAAAGCTACTCACATGATAATAACGTCACAAAGATGTCTCAACCAACAAGATGAGTTTCGCAAACAGATTTTGATTTGGACAAAAACGGGTCTTCAGAGAATGAGCCAGTTTCGCCTGTTTATAGTTATAGATTTACACAGTATCGTCTTCCTGTTACTGATCTTGTGATTGAATTTAAACAATTCTTGAAAACTTTCTGGACTCAGTAGCACATGTTAAATTTTCGAGAATTTTGTTGTTGTTATTTTGTTTCATGTGTATGAGCAGCCTTGAGATAATCGCTTCACTGAAAGCATTTTTGCCCGTTTAAAAGTATATCTCACAGGTAGATCAAGTGCTTAGGTATCTCAGATCATGATAACACAGGGTGATGGCTGTGTGCCAAAGACGAGCGCACGTATATGTGTGCTTGTGTATGTGTGTGTGTGTGCATTTTTTAGGCATGTGATAATTCATTATGTGCATCAGTTACTTTGTTTATTTCCATATCAAGAGCAAGAACGCAAACTTTGTAAGAAATGGTGTTGTTTTGGGAGGAGGGGCTGAGGAGGGAAGTGGGAAGGAGGGGGGCGGAGGTGGAGGGGACTAGGGAACTGAAAAATGAAATGACATCAATATAGAGCTGGCGAGTTCTTCGTATCAGCAGCTAAATGATCACCGTCTTAAAGAAAAGTAATAATGATAAAATAAACAGTCAGTGCTATACTGGCATATTTGTAATCTTTCATAATGAAATTTAAATAGGAGGAGCGGAAGATAGGTGGGGCGGGGGGGGGGGGGTGAGTATGGTCCTCTCATATGGGGAAGGAGGAGGAGAAGGCAGAGGAGGAGAATATGATCTCTCGTACAAGGAACAGACTAAAAGAAGGACAGAACTGCTTGATAGGAAAATGGTTAGAGTCAGCAGGTTATTATGATAAATGGTTGCAACAATAGCATCTTGAAATGGAAGGGAAAAGGGGTTTGGGCGGTAATGAGCAACTGGCTGAATAAATAACTGAAGACGGAGGAAGAGATCCAAAAAAAAGTCGCAGACAGTTTGAAAACCAGGATTAAAATCAAGTACATCCAACCTGCTTAGGGAATACAGTGCCACCTGAGCTCTGGGCATACTACACGTATGTCTTTTTGTACATTAAAATTTGGACACGAAATGGGGATGGGCGTAAGAAGGGGGATAAAATTCTCGGACAGCAGAGTAAAAACAATTATATACATTCATGCCAATCCATCGACATTTTTCAGCTATCATTGCATCGCTATGCAATGTCTTCCTCTCACTTCCTTTTTTTTTTTTTTTTGCCGTTCTCTGTCTCCCTCTCTCTCTCTCTGACCCACTCTGTTTCACCCCTTTCACTCCTCGTCCATCTCGTATCTGTGACCAGTGTCTATGAGGAATCGATAGAGAGTACATGCTTCGAACTCAAGTAACGCTGCAGCAGGCATTTCTTCGATCTTATGAATACGATCATGTTGTTCAGGTAAATGTATACTTGAAGCCTATTCACTGATGCTAAATTACACCTTTGTATTGAATACATGTTGAAATGTTATTTCTAGCTAACCTATCGTTTAAGCAAACGATCACATTGCCGGCTACGGAACAATGAAATGTTCTGATCAATTCCCACTAACATAAACAGACTCCACCCTGAATAAATGAGAAAATCCAACTTGTGTTGGGCATTCACGATACAGGAAACATCGCTTTATTCACTATTCGTTTCATACTGACTAACAATATCTACTGCATGCTTATCCGGTCTTTTGTTGTTGTTGTTGTTTTTTTTTCGAATTTAAGTGGCCGCCCTGTTTTTGATGAAGAAATTTTTGTGGATAGAAATCTGGAATTTTAAAATTTTGACAGGGGCGCCTCAGCCTACTCTTCATCAGATTTTTAACTCTCAAAGATTTTCTAACGTGCGTAACGTACATCTGGGGCCTCCAATATATATCGCCCTTATCCGAGAAGGCTAGACGTGGGGCTTCCCTAACCAAGAAGTCAGGAGACCGCTGAGTCACTGAAAAGATGCAGATTTCAGTCTTCGTATCCTTCCTATCCCCCGATGGCAGGATCCGCTAGTCGAACCCGAGACCTACGACGTGAGATTTCACCACGGAGCAGACGCCAAACCACATGACCATGGCGACCCTTGTCCCGTCGTTTTTTGTTTTTTTTTCTTAAGCCTTTCAATTCTGAGAAAGTGGGATTGTCTCGGCTTTAACTGGTTACCCTGTTTTTGGTGAGTTGTTTTTTTCTTGGGTGGGCAAAATTTTGGAATTTGGAAATTTTGCTAGAACAATCAGTATCCGCCCACTCTTCATCTGATGTTTTAAACTGCCAATGGTTCTTTAACATGCGTAACGTACAACTGACCACATTCGAAATACATTGACCCTTATCCGATAACGTGCACAGTTGTGGATTATCTGCCACAGTAAAGGTTAAGACACTGTTGGTTTTGACAGAGAAAATATGGAGCCCGGGCAGGCTGGCCAAACTAAGTGAGTTAGGGCTTGTCTACCTAAGCATGTGAAAACTGCATCCGGCGGACTCTGCAGAAGAAACCTTCATGGTTCAACGGAGAAGAAGACGGTTGCAGCAGAGCACTGTGGAGTGCTGAGGGCAGATTGAGGCACATAGGACATCCTGGTCATCCACTGCATCCGTTTCCATCCCCAGTTGTCTTGACCTTGTCTCGCTACTGGATACAGACGGTCTGAGATTAAAGAGTGAGGTTGACGTTCCGCAGCTCCTCCTCACTATAAACAAAGTAATCTCGCAAGTCATCAGCCATCCTTCAGACATAATCGCTGCAGCAGAGCAACGTGGATAGGCCAGGAAAAGCAGTGCCAGCAATCCCCGACAGCCGCCACCATCCCCTGTCCACATTGCGGCAAAACCTTCCGGGCGCGGATTGACCTAATCAGTCATTTGCGCACCCACAGAGCCCAACCCACCCACTCTCAGGATGACAGGGTGGGCCTCGTCGATCCCGACGGAAGAATCACACAAAGACACTCAAGAATTCTTTCTTATGGTATGTGCTTGGCCCTTCTGTTGTTCCACTTTTTGTCTGTTTCATTATAACTAGCCGGTGGTCTGTATCCAGGCTGATATTTGGGATAGCTCAAGCATCCGTCGTGTTCCTTCTGTCTACTGCCCTTGTCAAGATGAAATCAATTTGAGACGACATGTCTAGGTCATTCCATTCGAACCATGCCTGTCTTTGGCTTGGTCTGTGTTTGTAAAAAGTTTATGTAGATTTTCCATGGTGTTCTTCTTAAGCCTATCCTTCCATTGAAGTCTCCCATGACGATGAGATCGTCGTTGTGTTGTACTAAGTCAGCTGCATCAGATAGTTTCTCAAAGAATTCTGCTTTCTCCTCCTCTGAGTAGGTGTCGTTGCATGGTGCATAGATCTGTATCATGGCCTCATTCCTGTGTCCGTACTTGAGTCTGATCTTCATTATTCTTTCTGAAATAAAATCTGTTTCTAACACATATTTTTACAATTTTGTTTTTTGTTTTTGCACTGTCTGGTTGCATGAAAAAGCCACTCCATAGACTCTTTTTCCATGTGTTCACTCCACTCCATGTCAGTATATACATGTAGTTGTCCTGTATTCGCCTTGCCCATTTCCCTTCGGGCAGCAATCGGATGTTCCAAGCATTGTATTTTCTATTTCTTTCTGAATTCCACAATATCTGGGTCTTTGTCCTTGATTCCACAAAATGTTCAGTGTGCAAATTCTTTCTTGTAATCGTTTACCGTTTTCAGGTCGTTTCCGTTTTGGTCCGTCCATCTCTTTCTTAGGTCTTCCTAAGACATTTAGGCATTGATAGCAACATTTTAGAAAATTTATTTATTTTTATAGATCGATCGAACGTATTAACTTATGTCTCTGATGCAATGTGCTGTGAAGCGCACAACGTCCCATCATTCATTCATAAAAATGTAGTGTGTGCACCTATAGTACCGTAGGTGTTTGTTTTTCTTAAGCCTTTCAATCCAAAGAAAGTAGGATTATCTCGGCTTTTTAGGAGTTGCCAATTTTTGTGGAGAAATTTTGTGGGTAGAAATTTTGAATTTGGAAATTTTGCCCGGATAGCGGCACGCAGCCTACTCTTTCATCGATTTTGAACTGCCAAGGGTT
>JBCEWB010614943.1:0-17477 GCA_039654565.1 Peronia peronii
GATACAAACAGAGCTAACTTGATATTTCCACCGTGGTTTGCATTACGACCATTGATGAAGCCTGGGTTGTAGACCTGTGTGACAGCTGTTATGACTGCATCAGACTGTAGAACATAAAATCGATCGTGAATTTATTTGCGCTATTTTTATCTGAGGATTACACATAGTACCTCTAGTAACGTATGTTGGGCATTTCTTTTCTAGCTATGTAAGCCATATCCCCTCAACTTTGAGACTCATTGAAAATTATAGGCCTAATAATCTATAGCAAATTATGTTGCACTAGATTTTACTGTGTTCTATCGTGGTGATCCTAAGCCAGAAACCCGGTAGTTAGAGTCTAGTGATACAAATACACCTACATTATCCAATAAAATGTGGAGTGAAGTGACATGGAAATAAGTCTACAAATATAATGAGCATTTTTGTTTCTTCATACAGTGACTATGATATCTAGGGATTCAGTTGCGTTCAGATGTTGCCTTTGGTTCTGAGATCAGACATATCAAACAGATTAATTACGAGATAGGAATCTCCTTGATCAAACAAGAAGCCTGCGGTCCTAGACATAGAAAGGGATTAACAATGAGACCTACCCACAGGCACCCATTATCTGTTAGATCATATATCATCCAGACCGACCAGTCAGTTTCCTTCCACCGAAAATGCCATCGAACTGCAGTAAGAATATAACTAATTCTCTGGTTCTTGCAAACCATTTGGACTTTCCTACTATTGCACATTCACATTATGTGGACAAACTTATGTGAGGTGGACTGAAATCATATTTCCTGGCAGAGATGTGAACATGAGAGCTGTTGATCATATCAATACAAAGATGAATTATTCTTTGATAGAGCTCATCCTATGCTGGAAATGTACATCTAAATTGCGCCATTCCACATTTCTGGACTGATCCCAGTTTAAATAACGGTGTTACAATCAAGAGAAATAAAGACATAGAGAGAGAGAGAGAGAGAGGGAGGGGGGGAGAGATAAATAATATATTATCCACTCAGATACATGCATTTGTAAACATGGAATCACGTTCATCTCCCTCGTCATGAAAAGCAACAGAAATGAATGGTGAAACACGTTACTGCAAGAGAGAGAACTCACATCACCTTTTGCCTTCTGCTGCATAGCTCGCCTTCTCCTACGCTTCCACTATAAAGGAGCTGGAGTTTTTACTGAAGAAATAAACTTCGGAAAACTAAGAGGCTAAGATGTCACTGAACTGGGCAAATGTCGATCAAAATCCCCTCAAGCGGCAAGCTGAGTATGCAAGATGGCCTCAGAGTTGTCTTTGCATCTGTAGGGGACCCACTAAATGTGAAGTACAAAATGAATAGGAGGCCTACTTTCTGGACATGGCATTACGACACTGATAACAAACTCTAAAGACAACAATTACTTATTCAAAATCGGCCTTATTGAAATGTTATTCACCATTTCGTAACATCAGGCAGACTTTATGCAGTTTATAATCAAATGGACATGGAGAGCCTAATAGCAGAATAGCAGGGCTGAAGGACTTACATTAAGGGTTCCCAACCGACCCCCATGGGAGTAGCGAAGCCTTGGCAGGGAGGTCGAGTAGCCTGGCTAGAGGTAGCTTGGGATAAAATTAATTTAAAAACTCATCAGTTACATGTTTTTAATGCTCTTATATTTTGTTGTTTTTGTTTCAGGCTTTTGTTCCCTCTCCATCACAGATAATATATATTAATAAAATGTAAATCAAACGGTCGAGAGTAGGGGGTTGCGGGGGTTTCAAGCTTTTGGGTATGGGATCGCGAGTGCCATAACATTGAGAACCAATGACTTACATGACTGAACCCTTAGTTTAGTGCGCATACATGCCAAAGTAACCAAAGCAACATGAAATTTTGTTTCATCGCCCGCTATCCTCCATGTGACTGAGCCAATCAAGAACTATTGACTTGGCATTATCAAGTAGGCCGACATCTTACCTTGAAAATCCAACTCTTTTCTCGGTGACCAAGTCATTGCACCAATTACAGCTATACTTAGCAATTATTTATTCTGATAAGCAGACACAGAATTTGCTGCTCTAAAATCAGCTTCACCTGATAGAGATAAGCCCAAACATTGTCTTGTCTGTCCGTGTATTATGGATTCTTGTGGTCAAATGAAATATTTTTTCAAGGACGAAAAGAAAGATACCAGGGACAGAACTGGTCAGGTGTGACACCTATCAACACCTTGTATGTTCATGAATATCATGCCACGATTGTACAAATGACTGACTCAAAGAGAAACTCATACGCGAAGACAGGGTGGTTCGAAGGTCTAGTCACCTTTACCAAAAAGTAACAACAATCGAAGAACAAAATAATGCAATAATACAAAATACGTAGATCTACTGGATTCAGTTTAGTCACTTTCATTGACACTATCTCACACCGAAAAGGTCTTAAGAAATTTTCGTGGCACAAAATGATGCGGCGATGTTCGGACAGTCTTTGCAACAATTACCAAAGCACAGCAGCTTCGTAGTTACCACAGGACGTGACAGTGTCAATGAAAGTGAATAAGCAACTAAATCCAGTACATATGTTTTGTATTATTCACACACTATACCACTTCGTCTTGTTCCTCTATTGTTACTCTTTGCTGGGAGTAACAAGACGTTCGGCACACTCTGTCGATCTAATAAAAACAATAGAGGAGTATTTACATAGCGCTTATTCCCGCACAGTACAATGGCTTCTAAGCGCTTCACAATCTAAGCTTAGTCATGTATCTACTCCGGATAGATCTTTTGTTCCACCTGATTCCGAAAGACTAGTGTGTGACAACACTTCACTTTCTATTACATCTTGATCTATAATAGATCTAGTTTGGCACGTATGGCCTTTCTTTAGAAACTAAGAACTAGTATCCATATCTTGAAATCTAGATGTTATTTTTCATCAATTAATTCGATCTAAATTTACAAATAGACCTCACTGTGTTTTAATGACTGTGCCGTCAGATATTTCAAACACGTCTCAACATCTGGTTCCAGATCTATGTAAATTAAATCTAGGCTGGAATCTAGATAACATGATTTAAATTTCTTAATCAAGTAGCACTTGGGCTTATCAATACAGTGACAGTACAAATGTCAAGATCTAGCTTTCACTTATAGCCTACCTGCTGTGCTTTCTCAGTCCTGGCCTGGGGCTTCTGTTTGATTCATCCTGCAGCAAGACCTATATTTAGATTTTGATCTAGGCGCTGACGATTGGGAAAAATTGTGACAGGAGTAGGCCTCGTATAGTGTTGCTTAACATCACAAGTTCATCCAACCGTATCTTTCGTCGTTTCGGTCTGATTCCAACTCTCGTGCTCTACTATTCATTGTGTGATGACGTCTGTGCAGTTCTTTTGTCAGACTTGTAAATGACACGGTTTCTTTATCGAGGGTAAAAACCATATACATGGGACCTCCGAAATGTATTCGCCCTCATTCGAGAAGACTAGAGGTTGAGCTTCCCAAAATTAAACAGCCATGGGAGTTAAACACATGCAGGTTCTAATTTTTTAATCTTCCCATCTTGCGGTAGGGTTCGAATTTCAAACCCGCAAAGTGAATTTGTCCCTGAGGAACAGACTCAACTCTCGGCCACTGCGATCGATATCCATCTGCTGTTTTGTCGAGTCGCCCTTTTGAGGCCTTGACCTTTAAGTCATTGACACTTTTTCAGTAGCCTACATCCGTCCTTTGCGAAATGCGGCTCAAATCGGTGTGTCAAGTAGGGTAAATTCGCGTTATTCCCCTGCAAATTAGGGTTGAAAGCACTATTTTTCACACAGACATGGCTAAGATCAACAATAACAACTTGTGACATAGAACCACCTCGACAAATAACCCAAAAGTTGATTTTGAAGGCCTTTAATATTTCTCTATAAAATACCATATAAAATCAGGGGACATAATCGAGAAAATAATACTCCTCACTATTATTTTAAAGCAAAAAATGCACGCGGTTCCATAATGACAGGGCTATTTTGAAGTCTCCAAAAGTAAAAATTTAAATACATATAAACATTTGAGGATTGGATAATACATAAATAAATAATAAATAAATAGATGTACAAATAAATAAATTCAAAGAAGAAAAAAGAAAAGAAAAAAAGAATGGAAGAAAGAAAGAACAAGAAGATGTCAATAGCAAAAATAAATTAGAGGTTTTCTTTTCATAACATCGGGTGCTCATACCAGCAGTTTCTTTGTCATCTTCACTGATTATTCTTCATATGTGTATAATGGCATCTCACTAACAGATAAGTAACACTGCAATGGTGACTATGTAACCATATTTTGTTCTTTACATAATTATGACATGCTTTGAGTTTTCCTGCGCTATAGTTCCAAGTTTTTTAAATTAAATAATTGCCATGTCCATTCCACATTTAGAGATTCCTCAGGTTTTCAAAATCTCCAGCGCGGTAATCTCTTTATATCCCTGAGATACCATAATGGATCTGTTACTCCGACTAGCAATCAACACATATATGTCTGATTTGGATCAGTAACACTGACGGCAGATTTGACATTGTTAATTCCTATTTTAAATTGGATAGTTAATTTACAGGGCTAATCAGTGATTATAAAAACATACTACATGATTACAAAGCAAAGTGGATATTCCATTCTTGAAGACGATTAAGTGGGATAAGAGGTGGCCATGTTTGAATTTCACTCTCATTTTATCTAAAGATTTAGTGTATAATAATCATGTGAATGACAAATTATATATATAAACAGCTTCGCCACCAAAAACCAACTCATGCACAGGTTTTTGTGCAAAACCCCCTTCCTTTCCCCAGTCAATCCCCTCATACTTTCCCCTTCTGACAGAAAGTCCTGTGGCGACGGGGGCGGAGCGAAGCGACAGGTAGCCGTTACTATTGGCAGTCGTAGTTCCAAGCCTACACTTTGCTGGATAGAGAGGACACAACATGGCCTCACAGAAGAACTGCCCTTGTAGCCAAAGAGCTGGCGCAATACAGGATTGACATCGCTGCACTCAGCGAGACTTGCTTTGATGAAGAGGGAGCAATCTGCGAACCAGAGAGAGGCTACCTTCTACTGGAAAGGGAAAGCAGAAGATGAAGACAGACAGCATGGAGTTAGATTTGCCATTCGCTACACTAACTCCCTGATCTTCCTACTGGCATCAAAAAACGACTGATGAAAATGCGATTCCTCGTCAGTCACTCCAGGCATGTCACCATCATCAGTGCCTACTTACCCCCCCACACTCACAAGCTGTGAGAAAGACAAGGAGAGATTTTATGAAACCTTGGACTCTCTTGTGAAGTCAATTCCTGCAGCGACAAGCTAGTAGTCATACGGGAATTCAACGCAAGAGTGGGGACAGATCACCAGAGCTGGGAAGGAGCTCTAGGCCTCCAGGGAGTCGGCAAGATGAACAGCAACGGGCTGCTGCTCCTAACTATGTGTGCTGAAAACACAATCACCAATACCCTCTTCAGACTGGCCAACAAATACAAAACCACATGGATGCATCCAAGGTCCAAGCAGTGGCATCTCATAGACTATGTCATTGTCCGACAGCAGGATACATGCGACATGATGATCACCAGAGCATGCGAGGAGCTGAGTGTTGGACAGACCACCATTAGTGAGGACGGTCCTCAATCTTCACATAGCCAGAGTCCAACGCAGGAAGCCCAAGGCTGCTCGACCAAAATTCAACATCTCAAAATTGAAGAATCCTTTCGTAAAAGAGAAATTCCAAACTCACCTAGATGAGGCTCTGACTGCTCAGAGACCGCTGACTGGAGACCCAGCTCTCCATGTTAATGGGAAATCAAATCACTGACTTTTTCAAATTCATTGTTTACTTTTTATATCATTCTTTCTAATCTGGACACCAGTTTTACGACATGATGTTTTGATGATACTGCAAAATCAAAAGTCTCCAACACTGTATCAAATACATAAAATAAACATCAGATAGTTACAAAATCAGCAGTTCTGGGACAAAAGTGAAGGAGGAATTAAAAATAAACTATCATATTATGTGCAAAACAGACCCAATGTGGGAAGAATGCTGTATTTCTTTGTAAGGTAAAGAAAGTTAATTTAAGAAAGCATATAGCAACTAGAATGTTGTGGTTAATAACTACAGTACATAAACAGCAATGGTTTCATAAGTGCAAAACTGCAAAGTGTAACACAGTAGATCAGGTGAAAACATTGACTAAGCAAAAATTGTAAAGTTGAAGAATAGGAAATAAATGATATCAAATCACAATAATTTGTGAATTGATACCGTTTTATCAGCTGACAAGGCAAAAGAAGAATGGTAACATAAAATTTCAACTTACGCCACAGCTTTACAAATTTGACTTGAAATACCAGTAGCCTTCATAAGCCATTTTAATATATTATTCTCTTACAAATCCATACCTTTGACGAATCAGTTTTCTGGATATTCTGAATTCAACACATCCACACCAGTCATGGAAGTCATACATTTGTTCTTCAATATCCTCATCACTGATAAACTGTCTGCTTGCACGTCCAAGTTCTTAATATGCATTTTTGTTACTTTCCGTATGAATTAAAAACATCTACATCTTCTTGCAGACCTCAACTGACATAGTGTATCTGACAAGTCAATTTATTACATAGAGGTAACAAAAACCCTCAGTAAGTAAAGATGGCAGAAAAAAAACTTGATTAACAAACAAGGGCTGACATAAAAAAATGTTATCATAAAAGATTTAATAGATACCAGCTCCCTTATGTGATTTCTATAAATTATACTCAAGCAGTTTTTACTTAAAAAAAAAAACAAAAAAAAACAAACAAAAAAACACAAAAAAACGCTGTCGTTCAATGCCTGAGATCAATATACATGAAATTCTTGTCATAGATATCTCCGTGATAACTGATATGAAAATATCTGCAATGTTGCTTCATTTCACACACAAGAAAAGGGGAGAATAATACGTAAACATGACAATCACAGCTGCGACATTATTAGGAAGATATCAGCGAATAAAATTTGTGGTCTTTAGTAACGAAGGTGTCTGAATAATAAAAAAAACATGCACAATAGTTCAATGCAATGAGGACAATCATGAATAAAGCAATAATGCTGAAAAAGTGAAAACAAAGAAATATCTGAAAACACACCAAAAAAATTTTAAAAATAACTAAATGAAAGCTGTCAATTTTCACAAAAATTGGGAAGCAAATTAAACAAACCTTAAAAAAAAAAATGAAAATAACAAAATAAGAAATAACATTCATAATAGTTATAACATGGGAGAAAGAAAAGAAAAGGAAACACTTCATTTATCATAACTTCAGCAGTACAAATAATGCAATAGAAGAAGCATTTTCATGCTTTGTAAATGTATCATCTTGAGAAATAAGTAAGTGTCAAAAATATCTTTTACGGCAAGGTGAGATAAATTATGTAAAACATGTTTTCTCTGGAAAGGTATGTACATCACTCAACTGAGTGAGCAATGCTGTCTCAGTTCAAGAAATAAGTAGAAAATAATGTTTAGTCATGACAATCACAGATGAAGTATCATTACTAAAATATCAGCCAAAGAAAAAAATTGTAGTTTCTAGCAACAAAGGCTTTTTGTAATAACAAACAAAGAAATGGGTATAAATTGGGTTTCTGTGAGGACATTCTTAACAAATATCAAAATGCTGAAAACAAAAAGTAGTACCTCAGACAGAAACAGACAGTGGTCTTTGAAGCCTGTCCATTTTTATTGAAACTCAAAAATTAAATAAATGTATATTTAATACATTGTTAAAAATGTTCTACAATGAAAACAAATGCTCTATTTGCTGCTGAAGAAAAGTAAAGTTAAATGACTGGACTCATTCAGGGATTCTTTGTTTAAGGGATTCATTCAACATTACATAGCTCTCTGTTACTTTTTTAGATTTTCAGATGTGGAAACAGGTACAACAATTTTTGCAAAAGTGGTCAATATTTGCAAGAAGCCATATGATAAAGGAGGTGAAAAAATAATGGGTTTTACTTGCAAAGCAGAAGAAATCTCAAAATCACAAGATCAGCCAGCAGTCATACAAATGTCCCAAGTCTATGAGAATAAAGTTTTTCAAAACAATGCGGATTTCATATTAACTCAGCAGACACTGTATCAATCAATAGTTCAAATCACAAGAAATGCCAGGTTGTATAACTAAAGATATGTTTCTTGAATTTATGGGAAAGTGATCAACATTATTTCACCATATCATAGACAAATTGTCCATAATCACAATGTGGTTACATGTAAAAAAATATAATTACTTACTTTCTTGACAAATTAAGATGATTATAATGGAAACAATCACTATTCTATGATGAAAAGTAATGCAAGAGAAGCACTAATATTTGTGTATTGAGCATCATGAAAGAATAAGTTAAATTTATTATTATTTTCTTTTGTAAAACAAGACAGGATAATTGTATATTACTGGAGAGGCATAACAAAATGAAAGATATAAAATAAAATAAAAAAATGTTTCTATGAAAAAGAGAAACCTCAAATACCTCAATAAATTGAGGATCAGTTGTGACGGATAGTGGCCTTAGGTATCGTGCTTTTTTTTTTTTTCCTTATTCAAAGTCATTTTTATTCTTGGCTGAAAAGATGTTCTTATAATCCACAACAGGATCAATGAAAAATACACTATTAATCTGAAATCTTAATGAGATATTGAATTCATCACAATTGGTAATATCAAGCTGTTTTCTCATATGGTATACAAAAAGAAAACAGTTCTAAGCATGCTGACTCACAATTTCATGAAATTAAATCATCACTCATAAAATCTCACAATATGGCAACAAGTAATGAATTTCAACCACAGGTTGCATAGAACATCACACATCCAGCTTCTTGAAGGTTCCCCCTAGACCCTCAATGTCAGCATCTCCACTACGGCTGATATTTTGGTTCTTGCTCACACCCATCTTCACAAAGCCGAACTTGTTGTTCTCTTCAAACATGGCATCAGAAGCAAGGAGTGAGTCCATCCATTCCTGAAATAGTTTAGTTTTGTAAACAAAAATTATGAAGGGCTTGCCATAGAAAATATAGCAACTGGACATGCAATCACACATAATAATATTAAAAATAATCAACAGAATAAGTTGATGCAAAATCCACAACTGTTCACATTACAAAGAGAAACAAAACAAACAAAAACAAAAGAACAAAAAAACCATCGAGATAAAACAAAACAGATCTATGTCTACAAGTTCAATAATGAATTTTGTTACATTACAAAAAACAAATAAACAAACAAATGAAAACAGAAAAAAACCAGTGTTTCAGTTCCACATAGTGGGACCTTCTATTGGAACTTAACTAAGGCAGGCTCTACATCAGAAATGAAAAAAAAAAGATATTAAATAAAAACACACACAATAAAAGCTCAGGTGCAAACTACATTTTGAGGAGTGCTTCTTCTGATTGTGAAGTCTAAAAACCTTCCACTAATCACAAAGTTTATTTTGAAATTTTAATTTTAAATATTTCATTCAAATCGATTTCTATGATTTTTAATGACTATTCAAATTACAAATTCTCTAAAGTTTTCACAAATCAAAATTGTAAGTATTTTTCCTGGCTCATAGGCTGTTGTTACTTCAAAATGAAATATACAAATATATATCATGACAAGATAAAAAAAGTTCATTTTTACGGTGAGGCAAGCAATGAAGTTTAAACAAAAACAAATCTATGTCAGTGATGAGGCAAATAAAAAGTCACATAGCAACGAGATGAACAAAAAGTTTATGCTGACAGTTGTGCTCATGACGACGTCAACAAACAACCCTCATGTTGTTACCAGACCAAGGATAAATTATGATTAGAGTATCTAAGGACATCACATGCTCAACAAGAGGCATGGCCATTGTCAATGAACCTACCTTATTACTGTACAAGGGCAACTTGCCACCAAGATCTGTGGGCAGATGATCAGGACTGATCAGCTCATGGATTTTGTCAAACTTGGCTCCATTTAAGACAATCTGATGAAAAGACAAACATTATACAATATAACTTTGGAATAATGGCACTGAGTGTTCAGACAAAATTTTCTCGCTATTCCAGTATAGAAAAAAATAATGGAGATTAAGTTGGTAGCAAGGTAAAATAATAATGTCACATATAGCCAATTGTCATTATTCATGTTATTTATCATATAGCATATAATTAATATAGCAGGACAAACATGATTTTTGGAATTTTGTCATCATTTTGTTGTTATTCATGTCGCTTAACATGAATCTCCATTGTAAATGTATCAGCTTTATATATCACGTTAATTTTTTTTTTTTCAAATTATGACTGAAATGCAAATATTTATTCAAAAGGGGATACATCTCGACCAGTCCAGAAAAGTTCAAAGAAAAGATATGAAGAATAAAATACAAACATACATTTGCTACTTTTTCTATCCATACATATATGATAAACATACCTACATTGTACGTATGTACGTATATACCTACCAACTTACATACCTGTCTACAGTCCTACCTACCAACCTACAAACACTATGAGATACAATACATATTTACATGTCTATGAGCCCACATGTCCACATGTACCTCCCCCCCCACACACATACACACTCATAATATACATACCTAGTACATACATACCTATACATGCATCATATACTTACATACACATGAACAATGTGTGACTATTTGCACTCATCCATTTAAATTCTATAACATTTTATTGATGATTGTACAAACAAATACTTATATCTTTCTATCCTGACTTCTTTTGAAAGAAGTCTCTTCCTGCATTTAAAGTTTGATCAGACATACTCAGAATTTCCATTTTTCTCAGAAAGAAAAAAGTTAAACCAAAAAAGTCTGCTTAAGAAGATGAAGGCAAGAAAAGATGATATTTATTTGACCTCAAAGGAAAAAGTCCATTCACCATGAGATACAATACATGTATGAGATACAGTCACACTTACATGAGGACAAAGATAAGAGAAGCATCAGAAAAAGGAAATTCAAGGAACATTGTCTTAACTTAATGAGTGAACCACTGACGGGAGAAATGAATTTCAGTAACTCTTACAATTAGTTCTTACATGCAACAAATGTCCAGTTCTTAAAATAGGTGCACAGTCTTTCCAGTTTATGTTTTGATGTACAAGCCTCCTGGTCAAGTGCATTCATGATTTCTTGAACAATTTTGTTTACTTTCTACATCTGTTTGTTATCCATTTATCTTGTTCACAATATTCCCCTACCCCCTCCCCCCCCCCCCAAAGCTAACTAATAACACTCTGTATGATAGATTTATAAGACTGTAGCAAGGTACTGTCTGTTTAAAATAATTTCAGTTTTCCAATACAATATAAATGTTTATCCATCTTCGAGTGAAGGAAAGAAGTGTGATCATGCCAATCCAATTTTCAATGAATAGTTAGATTACCTCCAAGTATTCATGTGCTTCTGCTTGCTTGATGCATTCATTTCTAATTTCAATGGATGGCTGGAAATTTTGATTTTATCCTGAGGTCAACAATTAGTTCTTTTGTTCTCCTGTAAATGGGTCACATATAAATATGTCAAAACATGATATTGTCATCTCATTTTGTCCAAAACCTATTAATCCCAAATGTCACACTAAGGACTGTTGTCCGAACTTACCCGCTTCATTAGCTTGTCTTTTAAAAACTGTTTGATAATTGTGAAGACAATATCAAAGTAAGTTGGCTCATTCACATAGTCATAACGCTTCAGGCGAAGTGGAACACAGTCCTAAAATTTGAGTGGAAGACAATCCTAATTTAAATGATTTTGAAAAGATTGTACTGTCATACTTTTCGATGAATATAGCTCTGTATTATTCGTTAAAAGATAAACATTGTACAGTGCTGGCTCAGTTAAGGAACAGACAAAATATAGTCATGTATGCAGATTTATTTCCTAATTCCTCAGTAGCTTTGATTTTAATCTAGCCTTAAATAACTGTCCTCATTCCTCTGTTAGAGGAACTGAATACAACTAACGAACATTTCTAAAATAAACTAATGCCCCATATCACAAAACAAATTTTATTTTCATTCAAACTTTTTGTATGTTTTGCAGATCAAAAGCTGTATATTGCTGAAGTTATCCAAAACCTGTGGACTATTGCTTCACTAAATAAGAACTAACACATCTGCATGTGGATGCTATAGCACATGGAAAAATAATTACCTGCAAAATTTGGGTAAATTTCTTTGCCACAGATGGGGTGATATTGGAGCCGTGCTTCCAAGTCACTCCTGCAAGATTGTTGATGACATGGATGCCATGTACTTGAGTCTCTTCCTCCTGGTGGAATCAAGCATGAGTAATTGTCAGGATATATAACAATTCAACCCAGGCAGTGATGTAATTATACAACAATGGACAGCATTTTTTTATACCTTAATAGACAGAGAAACAAAAGTTATTGGATTTGAGGTGGGCCTCAGATTTTATCCTTGGGAAAAACAATTTTACTCAAATTTTCTAATCAGGCCTTATTGAAAATGGGTACCTGACTGAAGATCAAGCGACTGATGCTAGACTAACCTAAATTCACCTAATAGACAACCATTCTGTATGTTTATCAGGAGACTGAGAAAGTACATTACATGTGTTTCAGTGTCCCGCTTAGGCCTGCAAAGGTGATAATAGTTTATAAATTGCTTTCAATGGATACTATATACCAGGAAAAACATTGCAAAAATGCCATCTTTTATCCCAATGAAAAGTGGTGCCAAGGCAAAATTAGAATGTAATGTAACAACTGAAATACTTACTACTGTAAATTAGACAAATATAATTAGACAAAATAAACAAAACACTATAGAGTAACTTTGCTTACCTCTAACAACTTTGACATGACCAGAAACATAGTCTTCGTAACATCAATTAAAGGAAAGCGATCAGGATCCCATTTAGCTGCAGGAAAAAACATTGTTTTCATTGATGAAAAAAATGCATGATTATTTCATAAATAGAATACTGAAGCAACAAAAACCCAGAGTTACAAATCATCTGTAGATAATGCATTTAAGACGTGACACAATGAAATCAGATGCTTAAGAAATCAAGGTAACCACAGAAACCATGAAGTTTTCAACAGTGATTAAAATTTTCACACTTAATTTTTTTTCTGCCCAAAATCCTTCTAGGTCCAATCAAAAATGTATTTCAGAGTTCCATTTGCTAACCAAAAGTGTAAAGTTTATAATTCTGTGACATGACCTAAATAGAATTAATGGGGATTAACAAAATTGATGGGTTATTTTCTCACTTAATTCAGCTGCAAAAATAGGTCACCTTCACTCTCTTTAACATCTTCACTTCCACTCAAGAGGAAAAAGATTTTTTGTTCACCAACAAAAGGCAATCACTAAGTTCTAATGTGATACCAATACTTAATGCTGAAAAACTAACCAACGTCTGATGTCAGTGCTGCAGTTCGGTTTACATTACAACTGACCTGGCCTGATAATAACCACACGACAGCCATTTTTGTCGCGCTGAGACAACACGTCAACGACACCATTGTCTATCACATGTCTGATCCGAGATGGCTTCAGATCAGCAAATATATCTGGATTACCCCGACGGACTTCATTATATGACTTGAACAACTGAAGGGTTCTTTCCTGATCGAATTTGCGGGCTCGTAAGAACTGGAGTAGGAAGGGGGTATCTGTTCGTGGCTGCAAACCTGAGGACAGCAGAATTTGTTTTTTTTAAAACATGAATGACATCAGCTCTAAAACAAAAACATTCATCAGAAGTTCAATATCTAATATCAGATTACACATCATGCCACTAATAATCATAACATGTGCTTAACACAGCAACTATCAACATTTCTGATACTTACCTGGTATTTTCTCTATTCTGAGTCTCAAATTGTTGACTTCAATAAGTCTTGTCTCTGGATCCTCATTCAGCTCTTTCTTGGCTTTTTCCAAAACCTCTGGGCTCAAGGAACAGGAATAACCGGACTTTTTTGTTGATGCCATTGGTTCTGTCTAGTTGTCCTGTAAAAAATGATTTCCAATGAATAGAAAATCAGTGCCTTCCTGCTGTTGCAAGATATAATTTCTTATTATACATTTGATCAAATTATGTTGTAGTCAATAGTTTTTGAGAAAAATTATAACATCAAGTTGTGACACAATGGAAACTATACTATAATTGAAACTTCAATAATCCACATATTCCTTTTAGCTTGGATCATGAAATCAATGACATTCAAAATAGAGATTTTCTCTTGTAAACTCACTGAAGTCGGGTTACGTCTAGAGCTATAACACAGTTGAATCGGGGTGGGACTACGTTAAACAAAATCCATGGTAGAAATACTAGAGTCTACCTGTGTTCACAGACTTAGAACTGTTTGTGGTCCGATTTGTGTACCAGGTATAGAACTGGTGCTAAGTCCAGCTCTGTTTTACATTGGTCGTTCATTTTCTTGAAGATTTTTTTTTTTAAAGCGCCGAATGTTGAGGAGACACATGATGACATGCGAATTTATTATGTAATCCATAGTTTCACCTATACAAACAGAGCTGATTTGGTATTTCTACTGTGGTTTCGCATTACGTCCATTGATGAAGCCCTGGTTGTAGACCTATGTGATAGCTGTTATGACTGCGTCAATATTAAATCGATCGTGAATTTGCGCTATTTTTATCTGAGTACTACACACAGTACACCTCTCATTGTAACGTATGCTGGTGTTTGGTTTGTAGTTATTTCAGTCATATTCCTTCAACTTTGAAACTCACTGAAAAATAGAACATTCTGTAGCAAAATATGTTGAGCTAGATTTTACTGTGTTCAATCGTAATGATCCTATGCCAGAAACCAGGCAGTTAAAGTCTTGTGGTACAAATTATACACATACATTATCCAATAAAATTTGGAGTGAAGTGAGATAGAAATAAATCGACAAACACATGGAGCATTTTTGTTTCTTCATACAATGACCATGTTATCCAGGGATTTAGTTGCGTTCAGATGTTGCCTTTGGTTCTCAGATCCCTACTGAATGGACATACTGAATGACTAAATTACAAGATAGGAATCCCTTTGATCAAACAAAAAGCCTTCAATCCTCAAATACATGCACATGCATTTGTAAACATAAAATCACGTTCACCTCCCTCGTAATAAAAAGCAAACAAGAATGAATGGTGAAACAGATTATTGCAAGAGAGGTAACTCATAGCACCTCTCCCCTTCCGTCGCTCAGCTCGCCTTCTCCCAAACTTCCAATTAAGGAACCGGAGTCTTGTCTGAAGAAATAAATCTCGGAAAACTCTGAGAATGGACGCCATAGGCTAAGATGCTAATGAACCACGCAAACGTCAATCAAAATCTTCAAGCGGCAAGCTAAGTCTGCAAGATGGCCTCAGAATTGTCTTTGCATCTTCAGACGATCACTAAATATGGAGTACAAACAGGAAACCTATTTTCTGAATAATTTGACATGGCATTACGTCCCTGATAACAAACTCTGAAGAAAGAAGATCTAGCTACTAATTCAAAAACGTCCATTTTGAAAATAATGTTATTCACGATTTCGCAACATCAGGTAGACTGTATGCAGCTTATAATCTAATGGACGAGGAGAGCCTGATAGTTGAATAGCAAGACAGGAGGACTCACATCAGAGATTCACAATCGACCCCATGGGGGTCGCCAAGTACTGCAAGAGGTAACTTGGGACATAATTAATTTAAACTCATCAACTACACTTTTCTATGCTCTTATTGTTGTTTTTGTTTCAGGGTTTCTTTCCCTCCCCGTCTCAAAAAAATAAAATTAATGTACACCAAGCTGTCAATAGTAGGGAGCCGCGTGGATTTTAAGCTTTTTGGTATGGGGTCGTGAGTGCCAAAACGTTAGGAACCACTGACTTACATGACTGAACTCTTAATTTTGTGCGTATTCATGCCAAAGTAACCAAACCAACATGAAATCTTGTTTCACCTCCAGCTATCTCCATATGACTGAGCCAATCAATACGTATTGACTTAAGTAGCACACAAAAGGCTGGGTCTGGATCACTTTTTATTGTTGGGGGCCTCCTACTCTCAAGGAGGCTCCCAGCACTCATTTCTGTTCGCTTTGTTGGATACAAAACTGTTGGTTTTTTACATGGGTGATTGAATCAATGCTGCCCCCCCCCCCCTTCCCTATACAGAAGGCTGGGTCTGGACCACTTTTTTTTTACATGGGTGACTTAATCGACACTGGGCCCTCCCAACTCCACTATACCATACAAAAGACTAGTCGTCAGTGCATGTATGAGGTGGGTTTTTTTTTTTTTTTTGGCCAAGACAGCATTATCGATCGGTCTGAATAACACAATACGGCAAACAATGTTTATTATGTGGATTTCGCGTTATAAAATTTTACCGCTTTTTTCCATTTTTCCAGCATCTACATAATCATTGCTATCATATTTAATCCAGTGTTCTTTTTTATTCATTATAAGTTGATATTCGCTGTCAGATATAACTCCATCTTTTAAATATTTCGATAACAATCTGTCCACCATGAGATTAATGGTTTTTGCTTGGGTTTTAATTTGTGTATGACACCTGCTTTTTTTCTCAAGTCTAGATCTTGCTGGTGATACACATAGTTTGGCAAATCCTGTAATGATTCCCAGAGCAGTAGTATGTATTATTAACGAAATTCCAAACCCAGTAGCCTAAAGCCCAACAGAGGTACTATTTAATGCAATAATAGACAGGCTTAATACACGTCGACGCCAATCAAACATTGAGTTCCCGAACACGTGACTCTGCTCCTGTCTCGCAGGAGTGTGCAAGTTTAACCGAGGAGCCATTAAGTGCTTTAAAAATAGATTAGATTACAGTGTTTGTTCTAAAATGCCAGGGGACCGTCGATAGAGACTTGTTGAATTATCTGTGAGCTCAGTTCTGTGTTGCTCTATTTCCATTTTTTGTATTTTGAGAAAATTTATGTTTTTTTTTTGTTTTTTTTGTACATAGGGGATAGGACAACATGATTTTCAAAATCTACCTGGATCGGTGAAATAATTACATTGTAAGGTAGATTTAATATTCCTCTTCGATATAACACATATATCTCCAAATAGCCCAAAGTGGAGATAGAACAACAAAGAACTGAGCTTACCGTTTTTTGGCAGGGGTCTAAGTATCACGCTGTTTAGTCTAAATTTAGTAACATTCTTTCTATGAACGCCGATTTTTAAGCAGCCTAGACACACCCGTTCGTGCCTGCAAACCTGAGGACAGCAGATTTTTTTTTTTCTTTTTAGAACATGAATGACATCAGCTCTAAAACAAAAACATTCATCAGAAGTTCAATACCTAATATGGTGTTTTTCAGGGGGGGGGGGGGGGGGGGGGGGGGGGTGGGGAAAAA
>JBCEWB010615054.1:0-17939 GCA_039654565.1 Peronia peronii
AAACACAAGAGCACAATTACGACAAAACGGGTTTAGAAAAAAGCCACATTCATCTATCTGTTCTTTGCAAACAAAAATTTGGAAATTCATTGTGAAGTTTAGATTTGATTGATGTTTTTATGGAAGGCATCTGTTGCATTTAGCGTTCCCCTATACTCCGCCGGCACAGCGGGAAAACCCCCACGGAGATAAAGAGTTAAGTACATTATTCATTATTTGGCTCAAATCAGAACTGTTAGTTCAAGTGGTAAATCTCCCCCATCTGCACACCTGATGCGAGGTGAATGGAGGTCACGAGTCATACCTATGTGATAGCGTTTCGTGGTCATGTTGCCCTTATTAATTGTGATTTTAATCCTTTATATCAGTCTTTTTCAATTACTAAGTTTGTATCTCGCCAAAGCGAGGCAACCATAGAGGGGCAAGCGTGGAACTATATGCCACTTGGAGTAGTGTGTGTTTGTGTCAAGGCAAGTCAGTGGTCAGTTGTGGGCTACTGCAATCTGGCCAATGCATGCAAGAAGAGTCAAGTGTGGAAACTGCTGTGTGGGTGTGTGTTTAAGTATCCCTGCCAGCGTGAGACAGGTGAAGAGAGCCAAGCATTGTAGGCTCACAGGTTATAATGTGTCATAACAAGGCCTCTCTCTCTCTCTCTCTCCCTCTCCCTCTGACGTTTTTTTTTTTTTTTTTTTGTCCTCACAATTTACGGCTATCTCTCATGATAGATGATCAGAAAAAAAATCAGTGGAGCAAGCAAAGTGACCAATTTATGTCTAATTGTAACATAGAAATCGATGAATCTTAAACATAGCGATCAGATTTGCCAAAGATGAAAACAATCGACTAACTCGCTGTAGAGGCCGAGATCTCGAAGTGAAGTGGTGAAGCGGGGGGTAACTTTCATAAAACATGGGTGCTTGCAAAAAGAGACTCATTTCTGTCCTCAAGGTTTAGGACACGAAATGAAACGGTCACATCTTAATTGTAACAAATAGACAAAAAATCGGGTGCGGACGTTGCATAAGCATGACTCATCAATTGATTGTAAAGTTTCGTATTTCACAAAAGTAATGTTAAACTTATAAGCACATGACAAAATCTAGCATTTCTTTTCTTGTTTGTATAAGGAAGGCTTAGTAAACATTTTAATGAAAAAATGGACAAAACCAGTTACATTTAAGACCGATCTTTGCGGGTTTCAGGAACAAAGAGTCTTTCTCTGAGAGTCCATCATCTGACTTCA
The DNA here is from genome assembly GCA_039654565.1 of Peronia peronii. Taxonomy (NCBI): domain Eukaryota; kingdom Metazoa; phylum Mollusca; class Gastropoda; order Systellommatophora; family Onchidiidae; genus Peronia; species Peronia peronii. The sequence goes on from JBCEWB010615054.1 coordinate 1,244, forward strand.
TGGGAATAAAAATTTACTTTGCCTTGATCCCTTCAAATGTTGTGAATCATTTTGTTCAATTGATGAAGAGAAATTAGCTGAGAGATAACAACTGGAGAAAGTGTAAAGTTTTGGAAGGCAAAATTCAAGCATTTTCCACTTTGCTAGGCCTTTTTCTACATCTTCAGTTGATTTCACAGATAAGGGGAGACTCCCCTAACTTATGCAATACAAATGCAATGTTCATCACAAGATTTTGTTATTACTGAAATAAAAAGTGCTTTCATTCATGGATTCTTTATGTATGTGTAGTTTTGTCAACGAACCAGGTGGAGTTGCCCATATAGACTGCAATGTTTGTGTATGTGTACAATCTTTCCTAGTACCCAGAAAGTCTGTTGAGTGGTCAGCCTCAGAGTTGATTGTGGTTTTCCTGTTGTTGTCTTTGTTTAGGACAGGACCGACCCATGTGTTTGGTGTGGACACCATCGGTGCCACCGCCACAGAGGTTGTGCTCACCAGCTGTGAGATGGATGCCATGGCTGTAGCCCAGGAGACCAGGAAGTCAGCGCTGGCTTTGCCCCGTGGTTTCAGCTCTCTGCCACAGGAGGTCAGTGCCAGTGTCACTCATACAGTGGGCAAACAAGTGCCGGACTTAAAAGAAAGAAACGAAGTGATGGATTATGTCCTATCACATTGAGTAAACATCTTCGTTCATAACAATCTCAGCCACATGTTGAAATCTGTGCTTCAGTTACAAAATTCTCCACAATAAAAACATGAACCATGTCAGATTTTTTAGTCATTTAAGTTAACTTGCCTTGTATAAACAGAAATCACAGCTGCCTGCAGAATGGCTTGCAGAGACTTGGGACATAATATGCCATCCTTTAGATTCAGATCCGGCACAGCTTGAGTGGCTGACAAGGCCAGTTTCAGAGAGTGTCCACATTTTCATCACTCACCTTTTTCATTTTGAATCGTGGGAAAAATTGAAACTCGTCAGATCTTTTTTTTCTCTCCAGGCTCTGCCGTTGTTGGAGAAGTTTAAGACCATCATTTTGTGGTTTGGTGACGATGTCCGTGCGTGGGAAACAGCCAAGCTCTTCTCTAGAAAGCTCAACAGCAAGCGGTGTCACATTATCAGGTGAGAGACCTGACCTGTGGAGCTCAGAGGTCAGACTAGAAGACAACAGTGATGGACAGTTCAGTTTGACATATATGTCGTGACTCTATCGATGGCCATACAACATGTGTTAACTAAATGAATCGGTGTTGGCTGGCAAAATGAGAGAGGGAGAGCAGGGGAAAAACCAAGACAATATACAAAGAACCACTCAAAGAGTGAAAAAGCTGCCCATCTTTGAGCTGTGAAACCAGTGCAATCAGATTGGAATTATGTACATCAGTTGTTTGCTCAGTCATTTGTTCTAAATATTGCCATTGGTGTGAATAATGTAGGCTCATAGCCAGCTGTAAAGTTTAGATTGTTATGTAAGAAACTTCCAAGTTTCATGTTAGGGATGGATGATTGTTGTATAGATCAGTCATTTTTTGCCAGAATATCAGATATTCTGTTTTCTCTGCCCCATCAAGGCCTAGTCTGGACGAACCCGGACCTTTCACAGCTCTATCTCAGGGTCTCAGACTGTCAGCCATCTTGAACAAATCTCGTCCAATCTCCCATGAATCCATTGTCAGTTTTTCTCAACTGCGACAAGAAGTCCTTTCTCAACTGTTGCACTCAGATCAGGTGGCAGGGGTCAAGGTCAGTCCATGATTGTCAGGCAAAAATAGAGCCAAGTGTGGTGTTGAATTTGTGTGCCACATGTGAGAATGTGCTGTGGTGTCATATCTCTATCTGTGTGCCACATGTGGGAATGTGGTATCTATTTGTATGCCACGTGTGGAAATCTGGTGTCAAGCTGTGTGAGTGCCACATGGGGGATTGTGGTGTCGTGTCTCTGTGTACCACATGGGGGGAATATCTCTGTCTGTGTGCCACATGGGGGGAATATCTCTGTCTGTGTGCCACATGGGGGAATATCTCTGTCTGTGTGCCACATGGGGGAATATCTGTCTGTGTGCCACATGGGGGAATATCTCTGTCTGTGTACCACATGGGGGAATATCTCTGTCTGTGTACCACATGGGGGAATATCTCTGTCTGTGTACCACATGGGGGAATATCTCTGTCAGTGTGAATATTGATGTCATATCTCTATGGACCATATGAGGGAAATCTGGTGTCATATCTCTGTCTGTGTGCCACATGGGGGGATATGGTCCAGACCTGCCATTTATTCTGATTTTCCCCCACAAATTCCTGTTCTTCCGATTTTTCCTATTGCCTGCACTGTATTCCGATTTTTTTTGTTTCGCCGACATGGGCCCGGCCCTGCCTGTTTTGAACTGTCTCGATTTCATTTCGCCGGAAGTGCCGGATGATATTTTAATTTTATCTCGCGTCAGCCTTGTGAACTCCGGTTTCGGTTCTCTGTCTTGCAGTCGCTACCGTCTCAGCGACTCTCATTAGTTACTGCCTCGTCCGTTAAAGAGCTAAATTTATAGTATCTAGTTCCAACAAGATCTACATCGGGAATAGGCAAGCTTTCGGTTCTTGCGGCAAGCCCAACTCGCATGCTTTGTACAACCGCCAACGGCTCCTTTGTTTAGATTTTAGATCTAGATCTAGATCTAGATGTTCGACTACTTTTATTCCTTAGGGTGGGTTGATTTGGCGCTACAGTAGACTTGGACCAGTTAGATGAAAGTCTTTTTATTTATTTTATTATTATTCGGAAATAATAGGGTATTAATATTATTGAAGAGCTAATTTTAGAAAGAGATCTACACAGGATATAAATCTGTAGATCTAGACTAGATTTTGAACGTAAACATGATTAGCTGTAATATTACCTCTTGTTTTGTATGATTCCGATTTTTTCGGCCAAATTCAGATTTTTGAGAGTTAGGATACTGATTTTTGGGGTTGGCAAAGTGGCAGGTCTGTATGGCCTCATAGCCATCTGTGTACCATATGAGGGAATATGATGTCATATCTTCTGTACACATGTGGGAATGTGGTGTCATATTTCTATCAATGTGCCACATAGAGGAATATAGTCTCATATCTATCTGTGTACCACATGTGGGAATGTGATGTCAAATCTCTCTGTACCACATGAGGGAATGTGGTGTCATATCTCTGTGTACCATGTGGGGGAATGTGGTGTCATATCTCTATCTGGGTGCCACATGGGGGAATATGGCCTCATATCTCTGTGTACCACTTGAGGGAATGTGGTGTTGTATCTCTATCTGTGTGCCATGTCAGGGAATATGGTGTCATATCTCTATATACCATGTGGGGGAATATGGTCTCATATCTTTATCTGTGTACCAAATGAGGGAATGTGGTGTCATAGCTCTATCTGTGTGCCACATTGGGGAACGAGAGTGTCATTTCTATGTGCCACATGTGGGATGGGGGGCCAGTATGTGTTACTTGTGGAAATGTATTGTTCAGATATTTGTATATTCAGGGCTGTCAGAGTTCTGCGGATCCTCGAAAATCAGGGGTTCGTGGCGATCTGCAGTTAAGGTGTCGAGATTGCCAGCGTCGAAGCTTGCACAGTTGTTGAAATCTCCAGTGGACTGGTAAATTTAGAATAATTTTCTCTGCTTACAAGTAATCCAATACGGAACTGTAACCAAAGACTGTCCACGTTGCAGAGTTTTGTGCATATATTGCCAGATTGGATTTATGTTGGCCCAGATGAAATGACTGTGAAACCAAAGTGCCACATGATACGTGTATTACTATTACATTAGATCTACTCCTTTTTAAAGAAATGTACGTCTGGCAGCTAAGCCCAAAAAGATCCCTTTCCAATCCTCACCCAGAACACATTTTGAATCTCATCTTATAGCCTACCTAGCGGATGGAAAGGAGTGGAAGATTGATGGATATTGTAAATGTCAGTACTTACAGCTAGGCTGCTTTTTAAAAAAAAAAAACCAAAAAACTTGTCTTCAAGAGCTTCTCCTGGTTATTCTGTGTTGGGCAAGTTATGATCCTTTGACAGTGGTTGAGGCCAATAGATCTAAACTTTCGTTTTTCTTTCTAGGTTAGACATCTAGACAATCTAAGTGTCGCCAGTGTCATCGTTTGAACGGTTTGGGTGCTTCTACATCTACTAGATTTATACTATTACTCGGCACTACTCGACTAGACTACACTTGAGATCTGGATCTAGTCTAATTGTACTGTATTACGTGCACTACCAGTCAGTATCATTCATCATTGACATTAGTATTGATTAGAAATTCTTGTATTGTTTTTCAGTGTGACGAAGACAAAGCATCCAGTTTGCTTTTGCAAGTGATTAGGTCTTCATGGGGTGAAATGAGAGTCCTGTGTATTGTTTAGTATTCTGGCCGACTAAATTTAGGGGTTGGCTCAGTTTTTGCCCTGACATCCCTGATATTATGTGTCTGTGCTTTTTAAATTTTAAAAATGCATCCATTCCTTCTAAATCACCTCCTATGTCATTTTTTTAACAGTGGAAACGTTACCCAGTCCTCAATAAGCTGTTGAAAGGTCATCGGCGTGGAGAGCTGACTGTTTTCACTGGACCCACAGGTTCTGGCAAGACAACATTTATGAGCGAATATTCCTTGGATCTCTGCATGCAGGGAGTGAGTAGTGGTCTGGCTGCTGTACAAGGGATCCCAAATACTACACTGTGCAAGGGGGTCCCAAATACTACACTGTACAGGGGATCCCAAATACTACACTGTGCAAGGGGGTCCCAAATACTACACTGTACAGGGGATCCCAAATACTTTACTGTGCAAGGGGGTCCCAAATACTACACTGTACAGGGAATCCCAAATACTACACTGTACAGGGGGTCCCAAAAACTGCACTGTACAGAGGGTTCTAAATACTATGCTGTATAGGGGGCCCAAACATTACACTGGACAGGGGGTCCCAAATACTACACTGGACAGGGGGTCCCAAACAGTACACTGGACAGGGGGTTCTAAACACTACACTACACCGTACCGGGATTTCAACACTACACATGAGATGCCGTCAGCAGATGGCTGAAGGCCGTATTCAAAATGTTACGTTATACTACACTATATGGTGGTTTCCAAATGCTACATTGTACAGATTTGCAGACAATACACTGTACAGGGGATTCCAAATACTACACTGTACAAGGGGGTGCCAAATACTACACTATACAGGGGATCCCAAATACTACACTGTAAGGGGGTCCTAAACACTACACTGTGCAAGGGATTCCAAACACTACACTGTAAGGGGGTCCTAAACACTACACTGTGGAAGGGATTCCAAACACAACACTGTAAGGGAGTCCTAAACACTACACTGTGGAAGGGATTCCAGACACTACACTGTGGAAGGGATTCCAGACACAACACTGTGGAAGGGATTCCAAACACAACACTGTGGAAGGGATTCCAGACACTACACTGTAAGGGGGTCCTAAACACCACACTGTGGAAGGGATTCCAAACACAACACTGTAAGGGGGTCCTAAACACTACACTGTGGAAGGGATTCCAAACACAACACTGTGGAAGGGATTCCAAACACTACACTGTGGAAGGGATTCCAAACACTACACTGTAAGGGGGTCCTAAACACAACACTGTAAGGGGGTCCTAAACATTATACTGTGGAAGGGATTCCAGACACTACACTGTGGAAGGCATTCCAGACACTACACTGTAAGGGGGTCCCAAACACTACACTGTATAGGGGCAGCGGAAGTTCATACAGTTGATTGCACTGAAGTTGATCTCATTGACAGTGGAGAAAAGATCAAAACATCCGTAGTTCAACATACTGTTGGGCTGTATTTAGCCAGTCTGACTTGGACTTTGCCGCACCAGGCACATTTTTGTACGGCATTCCTTTTTTTTGGATACTAGTCTTGGATATTCTCCACCCCCCATCCACTTGCGGTACTTGTAATAGCCAGTTTTTGTGGTCAGATTAAAATTTTAACTTATAGAACTGTAAAGTGGTAGAATGTTTGGTATCAAACAGCACTAGAATTCAATGTTCAGTCAATTTGTGAAGTCATTTGTGAGATTGAGGTTTTACGCTACTTGTTTTTTATTTCAAGTCTGAGTCCCCGGCCAACTGCTGACCTGAGCAAAACTCACGACTGTGTGAGGCAGGCAACAGTTAACCCATCATGAATGCTCTCCCCACCTCTCTCTTCTCTCTCTCTCTATTCCTTCATCTTTGACCGGTCATATTGACAAGTCAAACATGGTGCAAGTAAAATACTTGAGCCAAATGACTCAATCAGTGTGTCAAGCGTGTTGCCTATATGTAACACTTTTAGTTAGTTGGACCTTGGAATCCCAATACTAACAAAAAAAATCAAAACATCAATTGTTAACTTTATGTAGCATTGAATGACTGGATCTGAAAATTCAAATCAGCACATGTATTTGCACCGCTTGTGTTGAAGTCAATACAGCTGTTTTATCTTTATAGAGTTTATATCACTGCTGTGCTTGTTTCAAAGTTGAAAAAATCAATGCAGCCTCAGATCAGCCCTTGCGAGTTGAACTCAAGCGTAGTTGACTGTAGTTGCTGTTCATCAGGAAGATCTGGTATTCTTAAATTTCAGATGACATGCACTCAAGACTAGATAGAGAGAAAAATGCTGAGCTCTCATATGTATGAAGTGTTTTGTGCAGTCTGCAGTGTGATTGTCTGCAAGTTGTCTTATAGAGACAGATCACATTATGTCATGAATCAGTGTAATACTGGCATCAAGTACACATGCAAGTCCTGCTAGAGATGGATGATTTATGACCATGATGACCCCCACCCACCCCCACCCATCCTCACCCAACTCTTGGTTCCTGACTGTGTCAGCCCTCAGGAGTGACTGCTTTAAGACTTTACACTTCTCCCTTCCTCTCTCTCTCTCTCTAGCCCCTCTCTTGACTCCTCTCTCTCCCTGGCAGGTCAGCACACTGTGGGGCAGTTTTGAGATCAACAACGTCAGACTGGGCAAGATGATGCTGACACAGTTTGCTATGTAAGTCATCAGGATGTGTGTGTGTATGTGTGTGTCTTTGTGTATGTGTGTGTATGTCTATGGATTTTTGTCCTGGACCTGTGGTGATCTGTTTTTAGGCAGATGTATATTGTGCACATAAATGTCCCAGTTTTCTGAATTGAGATAGGAGCCAGTTGTCCTAACCTCACGTGGGCATCATAGTTTTATAGTCTTGACTTATCAATTTCGCTGCAACGTCTGCAGTCTGATCTTTGATTCCATGCAAATTTATGGCACTGTGGGGTTTGTATTGCAAATTTATGAATTTGGAAAACAGTATAAGTCTTGACCAAAATGATGTCCAGCATACAGAGACGTGACCGTTTCAGTCAGCATCTCAGTCATATTAAAAATGACACAACGTGCTGATCACAGACCTCTGTGGTTTTCGTTATGTTTTCTTTGACATGTTATGATTTCTATGCAAACACAAGAAACAGATCTGGAAGATATTTAGAACAAAGAGTTAGACTAGTTGTATATAGATGTGCCAAACTGTGCTGAACATTTTAATTTTTTACGACAGCCCAGTACAGTATCGATTTATAATTAATGCTTTGTGGATGAACATAATTCCTGTAATGCGTTAAAAATGAACTTGCCATTTATAAATGACAGTTGTTGAAGTTACACCTATTAAATAGACAGCCAAAATATGTATTTAGTGAAATAATTTGAAATGTGTTTCGGTATCTTGTGGACAGATAGAAAGTACTGAAAGGGTAAAGAGCAAACAAAAGCCCAAAACTGAATTTTTAAATTTTTTTTTAAGCAAAAACCTGATTTCGGGACCTGTCCCTCCCCTTAACTCTTTCACTACCAACCTATTGTCAAGCCGTGCCCAAGGGACATAATTTCACCCTCAGCAATTTATAGGGTAATGTAAAAAAAATATGTATAGCAAATAGAAAAACACAGCTTGGAGGACATGTTATGCATCAAATGAAAGATAACAGAATGGTCTATGTGTTAGTTTGTTTGTAATATGTAATGTTTTGGCATGTTTGTGGGTGACAAAAAGAGCGAAACATCATCAATTCTACACGTAGATCTACCTTAATGTAGTGTGGCTCCCTGTAACTCCTTGCACATGAAAATCTTGTCACACAAAGATTTAGATCTAGTACATCCTCTGTAGAATAATATCCCTGATTATGAATGTCATTAAACAAACTTTAAAACCAGGCAAAAATATTTGGATGAAGGTTACAAACATCATCCGAAATGACTATATACGGCAGTACTTTCCAGAAGTCAGGTTGAAACCACAAATACGGAGCAAAAACAAGAATTCGATAGCACAGAAGATAGTAAGAGAAGAATAGGAACTCCAAAACTTCCATCAGATGAAAATTAAAAAGCAATTTTGCAGAAGAACTGATACAATAGTCCACATAATGCTAGAATGTCCCAGCTATAAGGCTGAAAGCTAATGATGAACACGGGAGAAGACTACACCCTGCATAACATCTTGAACTAAAAGTGGACGAGAAGCATAAGCAGATGCTAAAGAAAATTTTGGCAAAGATGCCAATATAGGCAAATGAAAACAAAAATAGAAATAAGAACCCTCACCAAATAGGATGAAGCAACGATGAGGATGCTGGGTCAGAAATAGGCCGACAAATTGAACAGGGGCGAAATAGAAAAACCAAAACGAGAATTAAGGGGAGGGGACGAAGAAATAAATAACTTGGAATTGGGTATAACGAGAGAGAGAGATAGGGAAGGAGGTAGATTAGGAGGAAATCCATGCTGGCAGTAAGAATACCAACAGCAACAGATATAGAGTAGTGGGAGGGGGGAGGAAGGGGGGGAGTAGGAAAGAAAGAATACCAAAATAAATCTATGAATTTCAAGGGATCTCCAGACGGACGATCGCATATGAAACCGAGTAGTCCCTGTACTCTGCTGGAGAGACTCTAGATCCTGCCGACATGGAAATCCGCCGAGGATACGAGATTGCAGTATCTTCGTTCGGTGACCTGGGAACACTGGCGAAGCTGAGTAGTCGGCCCTGTTCCCCCCCTGATCAGAGAAGCGGATCTGTTAGAAACATTGCGTCATTGCTCGAGAGATGGGGACACAGACGAAATTAAGTAGTCTTTTGTTGTTCTGTGCCGACTGAGAGATGCAAGGTGGTAGATAGAACCCTATATCCCAATTTGACCCAGGGATTTTCCAACGTGTACATAATGTAAATATAATAAACATCAAAATAAATATTGTTAATTGAATGTCGCAAAATAAGCATACCAGGGAAATAGGAAATAAAGGCCGAAGGGCTCATCCCCGTGTAGATAGATTAGGGAAAAATAGAGTCGGAAATAGGGACGATAGAGACCTGTACATGCCAAACAAGTATAGTAAGTGACCCACGAGTGACCAAACAACGCAGTGACACCCTCAGACCCTCATGGGAGGACCCTATAATACGGTCCATGAACAATAGGATAGGAATAGCAGCAGGAACAAAGACGTGGACCAACAGTATGGCAAATAGAAATAGTAATAGGGGCCATATTGAAGTAGAATTGGAAACAAAAAAACAGTAATAAACACACATCTTCAACAAAAACATAGAATAGGGAGTCGCTGGGTAGGTAGTCTGCTGGCAATTTTTTTTTTTTTTTTTTCAAAAGTAAAGACTGGAATTTTTTTTTTTTTTTAAACAACAAAATAGATGGGAAGCTTCTAGATATTCAGGGTACATAGAACATGTGGAAAAACTCGTTCTAGAAAATTCTGTAGGGAAAAATATAGAAGACACAGAGGAAGATCCCATCGAAGAAGACACTATTGTGAACAAACTATAGGAAGAAATGGAAGAAGTGCAGGAAGAAACCTTTCTACTGTACAAAAAATAGAAAAGGTTGTACAGTTGTGCAAAACAACAACAAAGATTCTGTCCTACATTCCTTCGCCGTTGGCAGTGTTTGCTACAGACCATAGAAGGTCCGCAAAAAACAAGAAATATGGACAAATAGCCCCGTATTGTCGGAAAACACGACACCACCAACAAAACAAGTTTCTATGCAAAAAAACACAAGATCCTTTCCACATGGAGTAGGGGGATAGGGTTTGTTTGTACATACAAGTTGGACGACTTGTTTTTTTTTTTTTTTGTACAACAAAATGCTCGTATGTGGGACTTATATTATTTTTTTTTTGAACAACAAAATGCTCGTATTTGTTTGTACAGAAAAAATAGTGTGTGTGTATGGATGTGCATGTGTTTGTATACATGTTTGTATATGTGTTTGTATGTGTGGTAGTTCTGTTCTGGAAATACAAGGGAGACTTCTCTATCCTCTTTCTGTTTTGAAATAGGGGAATAGCAAACCCTCCCTAGTTTGCATTCAGATGGTTGTGCCACTACTCGTAGTCTCTCTATTCCACCACTGTCTCAAATGGCTTCTTATATTTAATAGCCATGTACTGGAATTAGTTCAGGCAATTGTTGGTCCCCTGTGCTGGACAATAGTAGCAACAGCCTGTTCTTCTTGTTGTATTTACTGCAAACTGTTTGCATAGATATTTTCCCTCTGGAACATATGCAGCTTTTTTCCATGTGTTGTATGGTGGTCCTATTTCCAGTTCTATTCCACCTTTTGGTTTGCTGTAGTTTTTGGCAAATGTGTATGGTGGGTGGTGTAGTTTTTTTCAATTTTTGTGGGTTCTAGTCCTTGCTTCACACAAATATTTTCCCCAGTCATGCTTCTCCATATACAAGTGTTTGTTCTGTATGGGCAAATTGCTACCAGTTTCTCCAACATTCGCATAGATCGCATACCCCATCCAAGGCAACCGCTGTCCTACAAGTTCTCTACATTGGTAACGACGTCTTGGACTACAATTTCTTCTGGAACTTCTTGAGACATTCTCTCTACTGCGAGCGGTCAGCTCTGGACAGTATTCTAATGTTTTGCGTGGGAAAAGGGGGAGAGAGAGCATCAAGGGCTATGATTATAGTTAGCTTATTCCAGATTTTAATGGATTATACAATGTAAGAATATTGAAGGTCACAACAACCAGCTTCCACTGTGCTTCGAACACGAGAACACGGGGGTCAGGCCGGCAAGGGCGAGCTCTGTCTGTCTGTATGTCAACAGTAGAGCACGGTCCAGGCCAGGCGAGGCTGAGAACGAGTTCCCCCGGCCCACACAGCCTCAACTAGTGAATAAGAGTATTAAGACTTAGCTTGGTCCAGATTTCAATAAGTTATGCAGGGTAAAGAATGTTGCCCTGTGTCCGACCAGGGGCAGCCAGAGGAGGGCCACCCACGGCGTGGCCACCCCAGGATCCCGGACTCCTACTGGTTAGAAAGGTAGTGCGCCATGTGGAGTGTTGCGATTCGGAGGGGCCAGGTGGTGCTGGGTCTCCCAACCACTAGATAGCAGAGAAATTGGGTTGGTCATCGTGATTCTACTTATTCCTGGTCCTGGAATCGCACTTTTGTGCACTCCTGAACATACAAAACATAATCAACGCCTCATTGGATCCGAAATCCCGGTGAGCAGCTCCACCCCGGGCAGCCCGCCTCCCTGGCCCCAGCTCGAATGCCAGGATGTGCCACAACAGATGTTATCCTTGCTCTGTTGGCGGTTTCGTGCATTCTTCAGCGGCAAGCTGTCGAAGTCAACACGACACGTGTAGTCCGGCACACTTCCTCCCTGTCCGGACTTCATATCATTACCTACTGGTGAGAGCGGGTGTGCCAACCTTTTTCGTTTTACTCCCAGGAGGAGGAGGCACGGCAGTCAACTTCCGCTATGCTTCGTACACGAGAACCCGAGGGCCAGGCTGGCAAGGGCGAGCTCCGTCTGTCCGTATGTCAACAGTAGAGCACGATCCACACAGTTTCAGCTAAAACTGCCACAGCGGGTAGGTACAATGCCATTGCCTTCCCCTAACCTAGTGGCACGGGGAGTCACCGTCAATAACCTCAGACGGTCGAGGCGACCTGCTCTTGTCAGCTCATCGAGAGGCCAGCACAAGGCCAGCCTCTCGAAGCACAGCTGCCGCCACGTGAAGGAAAGAGTCAGGGCTAAGCTATTGGCGGAGAATCCACCAGCTTCGGCCAATAAATGACAGCTCAGAACAGAATCCTTGCTACCCATGCGCCTCGTACAATGACTCATCGGACAATGGGCGGCCCCGAGGAGCTGCCCGCAGAGTCATCGAAGCAACTCGGGAACTTCTAGTGGGATTCGTTTTTGCGCTTTTGTGGTAGGAAAATCTTTGTTTTTCTAAAGAATGCACTTCTTGCTATCAACACAGTGGTCTATGGCACAGCATTTGCAGGTAGAGTTGTCTTCAAAGCATATTGGAGGAGTGTTGGGTATGGTAGCAATGCAATTGGTACATTGGCCTGTATGTCTTTTTCTGGCTCCAATGAATTGGTAACAAGGATTTGAAGCTGGCCTGCACTAGGTCGAAATTGGTTTGGTGGATAGATATACACAAAGTCTAGTATTGTTCCATCTTCCACAAAACTATGGAAAGACAGAAGATAGAGCTGGAGAAACTGTCTTGGAATTTGGTATCTCTCGTAGAATGTACATCCAGATTGTTCTAGTGTTTGCATCTCTTTGTCGGAAAGAAATAGATGTGTGTGTCTGTTGGTTAGATCTTTCCAAATCTGCGTCCATGGTATTGTGTTTGTCTTTCTTGTATAGCTGCATCTGCACTTGTTGTATGTACATCTTTGTGTATTGGATTCTCCAACTGCATATGTTCTTCGAGATTTCCACGAATTTGCATATACCTAGCTTGGGGTATACGATACTTCTTCTTCGCCTCTCGAACAGACAAGATTTCCGATCGTATTTCGGCATATGCTTTTCACGATAGCTTTGTTCCTGGCATTGTTTCTGTTTGTATTTTCTGGTATGTCTAAATGGAGGTCCACTATGTGTGGGGAGGCTTTTTCCTGGTTTTGTGGCAACTACAAAGAAATTTGTTGATTGCAGAGGGTCCAAGGTGCTTTCTCTTGTTGGGTATATACAATGCAAGATATGTGCGGGGAGGCTTTATATGGACAATGGAGGGTTGGTAGAGGATGTCGGCCATGGTGCACTCTCTTGTTGGGTATATACAATGCAAGACATGTGCAGGGAGGCTCTATATGGGCAATGGAGAGTTCGTAGAGGATGTTGACCGTGGGCTAGTGTACGTCCTTGGGGTTTTTGGCCCTTTTTGTATACTACTTTTGTACCTTCTGTCTGGTATGTTATGTCTTGTATCTTATGTCTGGTATGTTATGTCTTGTATCTTATGTCTGGTATGTTATGTCTTGTACCTTATGTCTGTATGTTATGGCTTGTATCTTATGTCTGGTATGTTATGTCTTCTTTCTTATGTCTGGTATGTTGTCTTGTACCTTATGTCTATATGTTATGTCTTGTACCTTATGTCTGTATGTTTTGTCTTGTATCTTATGTCTGTATGTTCTGTCTTGTACCTTATGTCTGTATGTTATGTCTTGTACCTTATGTCAGTATGTTATGTCTTGTACCTTTGTCTGGTATGTTATGTCTTGTACCTTTGTATGTTATGTCTTGTACCTTATGTCTGGTATGTTCTGTCTTGTATCTTCTGTAGATCTCAAAACCTCATATCCCATATACCTCAGATCTCACTCACGTCACATACTCTTTTATCCTCCATCCCTCCCATGCCTATCTTGATATCTGCTTTTCCCCCGCCAGGAAGAACCTGAGCAAACGGCTGGACTTGTTTGATCACTTTGCTGACCAGTTCCAGGTGTTGCCCATGTACTTCATGACATTTCATGGGCAGGAGAGCATCAAGAAAGTCATAGATGTAAGTGGGAGACAGACAAGAGACAGAGAGTTGTAGAATGACTGTAGATGCAGGGTTGTCAATCCTCCTGGTAAAACAGGAATTTTCTCAGATTTCAAGGGAAATCCCCTGCACCTGGAAACTGGCTTAAAATCCCAGATTTCTCACAGTTAGATAATAATAACAAAAGAAAAACACCGAATCAGCAAAACTGCGAATTCTTCGCCCAGTCACTGGCGTGAGATCCAGGACGTAGCCTAGATGTGCACTTTTCATAGGGCTTAACATTGTGTTCACAATCACAGTCAACGGAGTTTTGCAGCAGTCTTGCCAAGATATGCATGCAATGCAATTTCAAACCAGAATAATGGGCCTTAGTATAATGTTGCAGCCAGTGGTCCCATTTCAAGTGGCCTGTAATGGTCAGTGTTGTTTCAAGTGTCTGCTCCTTATCTAGATCTACATGAGGGTGAGCATTGACTGGCCTCTGGTAGTGCCCACCTCCTCTGTAGATTTTGTTACTCCATATGAAAAATAGTGGGTGGGGGGGGGGGGGGAGGTTTCTGCAGTCCTAGCCTCTGTAACCAGCCCACTTTCTACACGGCTGACATTTTGCCACCTTCAAAGGACAAAAACCAACCAGCCCGTCTATGGAACCAAAGCTGCAACCTTATGATATTATGGCAAATTTGATGCCACACAGAGACAAAAACCAGCACAGATTTCTCACCTTCTCTCCAACCCCACTCTCAGTGGCAATCACATCATAACCTTGCCTTTTGAAGTAAGGCTGGGGAGTGGGGAGGAAGGGAGGGTTACAGAAACAAGGGAGGGAACAAAGATAATGTTATGCCATATCCCACACTGGATCATGCAGGATTTCACCATCATTTCCAGTCTGGTTTCTTCTATATATTGATATACCCTGTATGTCGTAAAAAGAGCAAGATCTACTGCAAACATAGGTCTAGAGGAGAATATTCTGTGGAGTTCACTGTCATCAAACTATCAAATAGACCAAGGAATTAATTGTAAATGGTGACTGCCAATTTTTCTGTACATTATTTCCTGGATTTTACCTTATATAGAAATACTGTACATTTGACGATATGTCATATCTGCTGTGGACATAAAAATTGGATACTGCAAAACAAGTTTTAGCAGCTGATCTTCTTGGTATAAAATCCCTGATTTATATAAGAAATCCCTGATTTTTTAAAGAGAAATCCCTGATTTGACCATGATGGTTTGGCACCCTGTAGATGGTGGAGGTAAATAGAACTGGGGTGTAACTGTAGATAAATGTTGAAGACAGATGAGAGAGACAGAGATACTGGTAGTTGTAGAATAACTGTAGATAAATCCAGTGGACAGATGACAGAAAGTGATAGTTGTAGAATAACTATAGGTAAATGCTGTGGACAGATGAGAGAGAGAGAGAGAGAGAGATGAGGAATCGGGCTAAGAATTAAGTTACAGACAGACAGGTGAGAGATGTTAGTAGTGGAGAGATAGAAGGGAAAATGTAAGTCAACAGGTAACAGGAGAGGTTGCATAATGTGAGGAGAAGAATCAAAGTTTGTGTTTGGCCAGTTAAGGACTTGAAACATTCCTTGTTTTAGAGGAGGCATACCACTCCTGAAAATGAGGTTTTCGGACCAAAATATCAAAATCATGTTTTTGCTATTTTTAGACACTTTGACCTCTTGTGATATAAGAAAAATACCAATCAGGGCCAGAGAAATCTGCGTTATGCTCCAAAACGGCACCAACACGGCACTTTTAGGAGACTGTATAGAAAGGCTATGAAAATTTGATTGCGATACTTTCAGAATGTACATTTTTTAACACTTTTTTCCCCTCAGGCTTTTTTATTTCTGAATCAATTGATTTCAAATTGTTCATAGCATGGGTTTGAATAGTATGCATCACCTTTTTCTAAATGTTACTGTTTTCAAAGGAAAATTGCCTATTTGGCTCAAAATTGAGAAATATACAGATCCATCAGCCAACATAGTTAAAACATTTATGACAAACATTATGTGGCATATAACCTTTTCTCTTATCATTCTTTTTACTTCACCTTTGCTGAGGCCCGCGTTTATGTCTATATTATCCTTTGGGTACCATTTTTGGCTAGCCTATCCACAATCTCATTTCTGTTTATTCCTGTGTGTGCTGGTACCCATACTACTGTTACTATTCTGTCTTGTTTCCGTAGTTCTGTGTTAGGTGTTAGTGTTTCATCTTTTATATCTTCCCTTTCTGTTTTCTTCCTGCAGTCTAGTCTTTTGATACTGGCCATAGAGTCTGTTAATATTGTTAGGTTCGTCTGTTCTGTTTGTTTAAAGTTCTCTGTTTTAATTGCTGTTATTTCCGCTGTATACATAGAGGAGAAGAGAAAAGATTCAAAAAGATTGGCAAAATCAACGGGAAAGGGACCAGAAAAACGACTACACGTGGCAATACTACCCAGAAGCCAGATTAAAACCACAGATATGGAGCAAAACTAATAATCCAATAGCGCAGAAGATAGTAAGAGGAAGAATAGGAGTTCCAAAACTACCATCAGATAAAATTAAATGTAATACATGCAGAGGAACAAATACAGTGGTCCACATAATGCTAGAATGTCCCAAATGTAAAAATGAAAGAGGAGACCTATTAACACTAATGACAAACGGGGGAGAAGAACACACCCTTTAAAATAAAAGCGGACGAAAAACATAAACAGATATTAAAGAAAACTTTAGCAAAGATGCCAATATAGATAAGCAAAAATAAAAATAGGA
>JBCEWB010615165.1:0-17937 GCA_039654565.1 Peronia peronii
CCAACTCCCCAAAGTCCTTCCGGTCTTGATTTTGCTCGGCCCATGTGATGAGCACACAGTCGTGATCCCCTTGTGAGCTGCTAGTTCTCACGTCCAACACGATCCGATGTCCAAATCTCTCATGGTTTGCTCTACGTCAAGTCGATAGACTGGCAGTCGGTCCCTAATACGAGATGGAAAATTAGGCAGTATTCGTTTTTTCTGAAGGCTTCCGCACACCTGAGACTGAATCATTTCTATTTACTATCCAATGGCTTATGGGAAGAGAGAGAGAGAGAGAGTGTGTGTGTGTGTGTATGTGTAAGAGAGGAAGAGAGAGACACGGACAGACAGACCAACAGACAGAAAATGAAAACTATCTGTAAGCCTCACGCTGTGTCCTGTCCGATTAAAGACCTATAAAATTTTCGACTGTCTTGTTGTATCTATGAAAACCGAAAGGTGACCCATGTCATCCTATTCTACAAACAAATGTGAGAAAGGAAACGATATATATACCAATCCTCGGTGATACATAACAACAGTTCTTGAAGTCCTCCATAACTCAATAGATTGTACTGCAATTTGGGCGTTCATGCTTGTCTCACAATCAGTCCATTTGTTTTGGCTGTGTAAATCATTGTGTTTACTAGTTACTGTTATGTCTTTTTCAATATAGTAAACACACATGATAATAATGTGATGAACCAACACCGATAACTATACACATACCAAATTGCCACGGGGGGAATATTCATCCTGTGCATTATTAAATTTGAAATTACACCACATCAATCTCATATACATATCAAATTGAAAAGTCAATACATTTCATACTTGTGGACTTTCTGACAAACCAGTTTGTCGAAAGAAAGCCATTTTGTAGTATCTATATTATTATTCCTTTTATAGAGAAATTTTGATGTTTGAAATTTTGTTTTTCTTTAGTGGCTGTTTTATGGCAGCACTTCCCTTCACCTTCTCATGTGTGTGATCGTGTGTGTGTGTTTTCATGTTAAATGTAAAGTGATTACTGACTTAAAGATCGGGAAACGCCAGAGCGAAGCCCCCAGAATAAATGTTAGTCAAAGTTAGGGCATAAGCTTGACATAGAGATGAACTAAGATCTGAGTAATTTTAGTGCCCTAGTGATATTGAAGTAGCGAAAGCCTATGGTCAGGTTCAATCATTTTGTGAGCCAAATTAGAATCTATCACTTTCACAACTCGCTAGTGAAGAAACTCTGCATGAGAGATCCATTTAAATCTAGGGTCTCGCCTTTACCAGTCCAAATGAAAACTTCAAGTTGTAAATTTCTGCTGTTGAATTACTAACCATTATCTAGCCAATCCAGCAGAGATTGTGTACGAACGCCGCATGGTCCCTCATTCAATTTTTCCATTTTACGCGTCACTCAGTCACTCATGTCGCTTTAGCAGAGAAACTAATTGCTTGCTTTGTCACGGTCTTCGAGCAGTAAGAACCAATTCACATCTGGAACAACAGGAAGTGAGAAAACTGTCATTATCCTCAATTGTACACGATGGTGGCCTAATTTGTTTGTGCAAGATGTGAAAAAAAATCAGGTTTTTAACCACTCTCACCGCAACACGTTCAAGACACACAAAATATAAATTCTATGGTTAAGGAAATTGAAATGTCCTGTGATGATTCCGACAAATCGATTGTGTACAGTCACAACCAATTCAAAGCAGAAACTGCAGGTGATTGCGTGGATATCGTTTTAGGCCAATGGGTTGTCGGTATGTTCAGTTAGGACACCGGTGATTACTCTGACATCGTAATGAGAGTTCAATGTCTACTTTAATCAACCCAAAGACACTGTCTGATCAAACATCTCTTACACGCATCCGAGCCCCGCAGTGTGCCTTCTTTTCCCATGTCAATACTAAAATTGAAATGATCACCAACATTGTTTTGTTTTTCTTTTAAAGATACTAAGCATAAGATAAAATCTTGCAAGCAGCAAATGTAAACAGGAATTCTGATTGGCGAATTGTAGTCACATGATTTATGTGTATGATTTACATACAGATGGTATACATTTGTATTTTAACAATGACAGTATTGATTTATTTATGGTAAGTGGAGATGGGAACCGCATGTGTCCGGAATAGCTGACAGTAATGAAGAGTTTACATAGCATACAGGTGTGCTTATCGAATGATAAATGCCAAGATTGCGGACTCGGTGTTTGTGTAAAGAGATACTCTTCTCCCCCCAAATGACAAATTATAATTATTATGTGTTTTTAATAAACAAGCATGACAATTTTTGAAAAGCTCGGACTGTTCAACCTTTTACATAACTGAAAAGAAAAGTACTCCACGGAGGCACAAGTGTTATCCCGCCAGACCTAAATCTAGTTAGCGGGTTTGGTCTGGCACGGCACAGAACGTCCATATGATTCCACAGCTTCACGCCTGGACACTTTGCTTAGCCCCAAGTCTGTCTGAAAACTCGTTAGGTCCACTTTGTTCTGAGGTTTCCAATTACACAGATCGTTAACATGATAATGGCTTGTTACATTATTACCATTATCTCACTGTCCATTCTCACTTCTGAGAACGGTGAAAAAATCCTTTTTAAAAAAAGATAGACCCTGATCATCCTGTTGCCCTTCACACTCGTACATTGACCCATTTTAATGTTTCATGATATTGGATATGTGTGGGGTTTTTCCGTTTTCATCTCCTAATTTATTGGACGAAAATCGGGTGTTAATGTCAGTGTGATATCGATATCACTTTCATGCTATCTTAAGAAAGAGTTCTGGATTTTCAAGTAACGAAATTAGTATGGCTCACAATAAGTGAATAAATCCATCCTTGTCAAAACTTATGCTGCCTTTATTCAATTACTTTTTTTTTGGGGGGGGGGGGGAGATCATTGATTTCTATCTGTAAAAAAAAAAAAAAAAAGAAAAAACCACTCAAAAGCCACGGCTATGGATATTAGTCTCTTCTGATCCATACATTACACAAAATGAACATTTCGTGACATTGTATATACCACTGACTCTATTATAAAACCGAATTCTCATTATGTCAAATCGAGTCCTCATAATGTAGCAATTTCCAAGAGACATATGTCAAGATCTACAGATGCTGGTGTAACAAAGTCTCTCTGTGATAGTAAGTCTGATTTCATTAATATTTATACATTATCATACACAACCATCTGGCACACCCACTTGCACCGTGCTAATGCATAGATTGATCACGATTGACTGACAGTGGTGAAAACAGTGGGTAGACGTATCAGAAAAATCGGCATATCCATCATAAAACACTTGTGCACTTACTTTCCCAAACACAAATTTCACATGAATACAATGTTTCCTGTACCGGTATCCAGAACAAATCTAACAGAATCATGAAAATAGTGGGTGCATCGCCAACTTCATCTTCAAACCTATCCATCTTCTTCCTCCCTTTTCTTTCAATTGTTGAATGAAACTATGCGATCCATGACTTCAGTTCTAAGGTTCTGAAACCTTAATTTCAGTCTTATGAAAATCGAAAGCCAGGCAAGCAAATGCAGAGCATTATGCTTCTGTCAGTATATGAGCTACCAAGCAGAAAATTACAAGATAATCAGGTAAATAATATACTCGAGTCGGCTTGATCCTGCTGGTTGTCTCAGTTCTTTGGTGTGGTCTTATGTTGGACACCGAGATTCACGCAGCTGTCAATTAGAGGGAGGAAAAAGAAATTTGTTCCTGAGATATATCAATCTCGGGATTTTTACACTCGACAGTTGTCTGCCTATTGACAGGAGAATGTAATAAAGAAAAAACAAAACAAAATCAAGAAAAAATAAAAATAAAATTAAAACATTAAAAACGCAAGCGAATGAGATACCCACAACCTTAAGTCTGGACAGAATTTAATAAAATATGGAAGTCCTGTTCAGAGAAGAACAAAATCAGTGTAATGAAATAAGACACAGTTTTCTTATTCATATACCTGTCTCGTTTGTTAGTTTGTTTGTTATCTCCTCCTTATTTTTTCTAGCCTTTCTGTCTCTTTGTATTGGCGCTCCCTGATTGATGCCATCCAACTGACAAAATGAATAAATAATGCACATGTCATGGGGATTTAATACTGCTTTTTATCCGAATTTTGTCCCCTGCCCTCCGTGTAGCAAAAAGAATATTATTATTCTTTTTGAATGGTTCTAATAATAATATTATGGTTGACAAGGACACATTTCTAACTGTGATCTTACAGCACAAGCCCCCAAAAATGTCCATCTCTCGGTTTTCACTCTCTCTCTCTCTCTCTCTCTCTCTCCTCTCCTCTCCTCTCCAGTCCCATACAATGATATTTTTTTTTTTACGAAGGGAACGGGAGGGCGATATTGCTTCTGTCGTCTGTGGTTGGCAACTTTTTTTTTTTCAAACTAGAGAGCGTCTTTTTGATGCCTTTATCTTTGATGCCTCGGCCTATAAATTTGTCCGCAACACAGTTATTGGCAAAAGCATATTAAGATCAATTCGGCTCTTTGTTTAACCTTTCTGGAATGACTGGATAATGACCCATTTCTTTTTTCGCTGGCTAACATACTTCTCTTTGCCAAGTACTATAGTACAATACAAATATTGTAAAAAAGGAAAAAGCACTTTTCCTCTTGTTATTTAAAGCATGTGAGGTAAATTATTTTTAAAAAACCATCACAGTGAGGAAAAAAATGGTTAATTGTTCTGAATTTTCCCTAACTCATGTTTCAAATAACATGAGAAAAAATAATGTCTTTACTTCTTTACATTGTTTCTTTTATACATGTCCCTCTTGTACTTAGCAAAGAGATGCAATTTGGCTGACAGTCAAATGGCTCCTTTACCTTATCAATTTCAATACTGCTGTCTTATAAGTTATATCCCATCCCTCTGATCCCGAATTTCTAATTCTCTCCGTGGTCACAGGGCATGCATGTACATTTTATTTTTTACTATGGCGCTGCTCATCTGTGATTAAATATTTTATTTGTCGAGTTGAAAACTACAGAGCATCACTTTTCCAACAGTATTAATGATTGTCTTTGTTCATCATCCCGACATGGCAAGGCCAGCAGAGGCAAGCCCAAAGGGACAGAAAACCAGGATCTGTTCGCCATAGCTGTTATTTGTTGTTTTTTTGTTTTGTTTTATTAAAAATATTATTATTATTATTATTATCATTGTTATTATTATTATTATTATTTTGTTGTTATTGTTTGGAATAGTTCTTTTTCCCCTTTTTCTTCTTTTTTCATGATTTCCAATTCTTTCTCTATGTCATTAATATCTTGTGTTTTCTTTAAATTTCATTCAGATTTGCGTTCTTCACCAACTTTAGAATGCTTATATCTATCGTGCTTGATTTGACATTTCCGTCCCATCCTGTCCATGGCGCCGTCTTATGTCTGGACTGAATTGACCATGCTAATATGAGACTTAAATGAGAGTGTCTCATCTCTGAAGGGCGTTTGTCAAGATTTTCCTAAGGCTATTTTAGAATTTGCGACATATTATTTTCTTCGGGTACTTCAAGATGAATGCAAATAATGGTTTTCTCGTTTAACTCCGCGCTGCAGTGTTCCCTGAGATTGCCATGTTCTGATACTATTTCTTGATTCATAGGACCGAGAGAGATGTATCGTGTGTCTGTGTTAGAGAGGTGTGTAAGTGTGTGTGTGTCTATATAGTGTGTGTGTGTTTTAATATAGTGATATTGCCTGTGATATCTTTTTTTTTTTTTTCACTCCAAGGTTAAAAAAAAAAGAAGCCGTTCGTAATTTTATTAGAAAACTAAAATTGTTTGACCAGACAGCATCTTGGATGTGTTTTCTAATTAATCCACCACACAGAGTGTTATAACTTTTTGTATACCGGAAGTATACGTGACCATGACAAATACAGAATTAATAAAGGTTTCGACAAAGTGAATAAAATTCTCAAAAAAAAGTCATGGGCACATCATCGCGCTATACCAGGAGTCTGTATATCAAAGCTTAGGATAATTGGAAAAGATTCTATGCACCACTTTACAATGAAAAGAAATATTCCGAAAGAAGCAGGCATTTGTTGCATGTAAAGACTAATCATGAGCTTACAGAAAGTCATTCTGCCGTTGATGATACGTTTATCGAGCTGAGACACTGTTTCTTGAACATGTCTTGTTCTGACGCTAGTCTTGATATTTTTGGCTATACGCATGTAAGTGTGAATGAAACCTGCATAATACTGTGTCTCAAACGGAATTTCATTTTGACGATTTATATTATAAGCCCTTCAACCTCTTGAGAGTGGTTATCTCGTCCATTTTAAAGACAAATAAAGTCTACTTATCTTATCTTACAATGTCACTATAGCAATGTATTACGCGCGAATGTGTGTGAGTGTATGCGTGTAGGCTACGTGAGTGTAGTTGTGTTGTTGTGTATCATCTTGTTATCTTATTGGTAAATTATATTTGAATGAATTTTCCTCCCAGGGATAGCAAAGCCCTCGTTGCCTTACTTTTCGTTCACTATAACTCTGACGATGACTGCTGGCCTATAGGCACTGTACAAAACAGGAAATATGCACGGCGGGAGTGCATCGCAGAAATAGATCCGCGCCCTCACATGGGAAACAGACTGGAGTGTCTGCATGCCTGTACAGTGGATTTTCAAGAAGACTGTGGGATACATCCTGGTCCTCAGCTTCTCTGGGTAGTTATAATGCTGAGCGAGGGAAAGGAACAATAATAAGAAGGACAACCGGAGAGAAAGAGAAAGCCTACTATGACCACAGGAGAGAAGGAAATGTTACTGTAACTACAAGAGAGAAAGAGAGAGAGAAGGAGAGAGAGAAAGTTGACTGTATAACCCCAGGAGAAAGAAAGCTTACTATAACCACAGGAGAGAGAAAAGAAATCTTATTATAACCAGAAGAGAGAGGGAAAGTTTACAATAACCACAAGAAGGAGAAAAATCCTATTATAATCACAGGAGAGAGAGAGATAAAGCTTTCCATACCACAGGCGAGAGAGAAAAGTCACTATAATCACAGAAGAGAGAAAAGCTTATGAGAGAAACGTGGCTCCTGTGTAACTGCGACATAGTACATTCATCAATATTGTGGTTTTCAACATGAAAGAAATTTGACAAGTCGGCGAAGGAAAGAACAAAGTTTAAACGGAAGCATAGTTTTGTTTGATTCTGTTTTGTTTTCCTATAGATTACCAGTAAAGTGCGCAGAATATAATTGAATATACTTCGTTCAGAATCAAATAGCACAACTACAATTCATTTCTCTATAGATTAATACCACTAACAGCAGCAGCTCTTAAATTCAACCATACAACAGAAGCACATGAAGCAGTATATCTCATGTCAGTTTGTGTGTGACTTCGAGGAATAGAAAGGGTGACATTGACTTATGCACTATGGCTATATCTGAAGAGTATAAATGCAAAAAAAAGAAGTACCACCAACTGTTCAGATTTAAATTTAGAGAAAATATGGAGATTTATGTGTTTTGGTATCGATGACACTAGCTTGTGGAAATGTTTTTCTTTCCTTTTTTTCTGGAACGACGGTCGCAATAGACAGCAGAAAACTAGTCTTACATGCTTGGTACGGAGCATAACATGAACAAACAAAATAATAATTTAAAACATTAGCCTAGTACCTTATGCATTTCCAGCAGTCACTAACTCAAACTTTGACTATGCGATAGTCAAAGTAAAAAACAAAACAAAACAAAACAAAAAAAGAAAACAAAAAATCCCACACACACGCATTCAACAAAAAAAAAAAAAAAAAAGAAAAGAAAAGAAAACTGATAAAGGATAAAAAAAAATGAGCTTGAGCCCCTGCAAAGTCTAATGAGCCATTTTGACCCTCAGTCAAATTACTTCCGTTTGCCAGGTACAAGATGTATAATATAAGCTGTTATGTGACTTAGTCATGCTATTTATTTATTTTTTTAAGTTTATTTTTTATATTAGGGTCACATTCTATTATCTATAAGTAATACTATGGGTCTTCAGATTTTGGTTCAAATAAATATATAAATACAAAAAGAAAACGTACGGGTGAAGCACATTCCTGTATCAAAATATGCTTGATCGGATCTTAAAGTGCCATATCGCGAATTTCTTGTTTTGTTTTGCTTTGTTTTCTATGAAATGTATTATAATTCAGGGAAAAACCTATTTCATCATATCACTGCGGCAACAAAAAAAAAAACTCATCATGTCAATGATGCATATTATGTTCCTTATTTCCCCGCGAACATAAAATAAAGGCATATTGTGTCAGTTTCGAATGACACTGGTGGTATCAATGTTTTAAGCACGGAGCTTTCGATTGAACGGCTCACTATCCAGCACACGGAGCAAGGGAACCGAGATAGTCTTCATCATCGGGCTAAAAAGCTCAAAGATAAATTAATTCGAAATGATTAGGGCCATAGCGCCGTGCCGGTCATGCTATCCATTATATTTCAAGATAGTGAAGTTTTGCAGTGAAATAATAATCATGACATGAGCTAAACAGTATGTCGACATTATAGAACCAGACAGCCCGCAAGTGCTAATGCACGGTTTTGATTAATTCGATACATTCATTAGAGAGGAGGGCTTGACAAACTGACAGTTCGTGCATTAAACGCAGCCTAATTATATTATAGAGTTAAGTATCCTTCTGACATTTTCCATGTAAAGCCTTTAGCATGTTGATTTAATTGAACCCATTTACTACCAACAACATGGCACATCAGTCTATTATATATTGCCAGTCAAAATCAGCAGTCTTTCCCCGCTCTTGGCAATCAATTTTCCATTGCTGAAATTGACATTTCGTGTTACGGTGGAAACAAAAAGCTACAGATCTAAAAACTGAAAATGATTTCTCCAAATGCTAGTGGATACAGCTATAGCAGTTAAAGAATTAATTATTAGAGCACTGATAAAACCGTATTGAATCCGCTGAAAACTTTAATACTGTCATTTTTCCATAGAAATCACAGGAGTCATAGAGAGAAGTTGCTTGTTTTAATCAGCAACAAGCCTTATGCTTCTATAGACTATGACTGAACAAATTGAAAACGCTCTGCATTTTTTTTCCCAATCACTTTGGTGGATAATAGGTTAATAAGGATTGACAAATATTTCCTATTTCTGCTGTAAATGATTGTTTCCCTGTTTAGCATATACTTCGATGTTAAAATTACTGAAAAAGATGTAAGACAAAATTCAGATTTGCATATGTCATTTTTTTATTTATTTATTTTTTGTTGTTGTTGTTGTTGTTGTTGTTTTTCGATTAAATGTTGTGGCTTATGGGGTTAAATTACTCAACTGTTGAAGATCGTCCTCTTCCTTTACATCGACAGGGAACAGAAAAGTTAGCATTGACTGGAGATGGTGCAAAAATTTGTGTTGTAAGATTGTAAAGTCCAACAACCACATATTATGCAACTAAGCAAACTGACCAAACAAAAGAAATAATTTGCAGTAAACACGGTTCGCAATCGTTTTGTCGGGCTGAATAGTTTCAAGTTTTTATTCAGAAGTAATAGATTAATATAATTCATTTCAAATCAATTTCAAAAAATTCATTCAGGGAAGTGGTTAATATGATGCGAATTATATTTCAATTTGATTTTCTTTCAAATGAGAATCGGGAGCTTTTAAGTCTTTGTCACATCTGTCGAGCTTTTCGTCAGGATGAAAGGATGTTTATTGTTCTTAACAATTTCATCCACATTTGGTTTGAGCTTTGATGTAATGTTTCTGAATTTGAAAAGAAGAATTCTGTTACCGCAGGGATCAGTGTAAGCGCCTAATCATGTATATCGCAGTTTTTGTTTTAATTGGAACCATTCTTGGACAAGGCTGTAAGAGGCATACGTGAGTCATTCCTAGAGTCTTACTCTTTGAAACATTGTGTATTGTTGTTGTTGTTGTTGTGTGTGTCGTTTGTTGTTGTTGTTCGTAGTTTTTTCTCACGTGCGTAAATGTGTATGTTATCACACACACACACACACACACACACACACACACAGAGAGAGAGAGAGAGAGAGAGAGAGGAGTACACGTGGCTGTCTATTTGAATGAGTGAATAAGTAATGATAACAGAGTTAATTTTTAGATCGCTACTAGAAGGAAAATAGTTACTTTATGCATGCGGAATAATTAATACAGCATCTTTTTCTTTCTTATGTCTCTCTTTTTCTGTAACTAGCGCAGACAAAAACAAAATATCAAATAATTATAGATCCTTGAAGCCATTTGGTTAGTCCTACGCTGCAATAATCCTGCAGATAAGTCTGAAAAAAGTACAACGTGTAAATGACCTAACATTGAAACAAGTGGACAAAATACGTCGGCATATTCTGTTCACTGGCCTAGACAAACACACAAAACAAAGCTCATTTTCAGTATTATTTTTCTGTCAGCCTCAGTTCCTGTTTAAGATTACTTACAAACGGCGTATTTTGTCCAGCCTAAGTGCCCTTGTTTTGAAAGCCACTTCATGAAATAAAACATAGAGGTAGATTTGTTCATTCATTCATTCATTCATTCATTTATTCATTCATTTATTCATTCATTCATTCATACATACATTCATTCATTCTTTATTTACTTATTGTTCTATTCTTCATTCTTGCTCTCATTCTTTCATTTATCCTTTCTTTTGCTTCCTTGTTTTCTTTCTTCCGTTCATCTCCCAGTCGGCCAAAACACCTATAATTCACCCCTTGCACATTGCCTAGAACAAGGCTGTGTAGTATCTGGAAAACCCGATAATAATGTTTGACTCCGCACACACTATCATCGGTAGAGTTTAGGCCACAGCTGCTGTGAATTTTATTGTGTCACCCTGTTTGTTACATAATGGGTAAAGTGTGATATCATAAACGCTTTTATTTTTAAACATATAATATTAAAGAGCTATGGTGACCCTTTTATTTAATATGAACGCCATAAAGTTCCGGCTGCTGTCCGTCTTTTTTTTCCCATTCTTCTTTTTTCTTCCATTTTGGAATTAATGTGATATCTAAATGTGGCCAAATCCAGAAAATGAAAATAAAAAAGGACAAAAAGAAAAAAAGTAGCAGATGTGGCGCGAAAAGAGCAGAGAAAAGAGAGAGAGGATAGTTGAAAATAAGACATAGGAAAACAGTGTGTGTGAGAGGGGGGGAGGGGGGGATAACGTTAACATTTTCAGTTTGTTCTCTATCTTTTAATTTCTTGCTTGGTTTAATCCATAGCTCCGAAGAGGAGAAGGGCTGTATGATGTTAACAGGAAGGCAGAAAAATGAAGGAAAAAGCAAACGAAGGAGTGAAAGAAAACACAAGAGCGTGCACATACGCACACACAAAAACACACATTTACATACATACACACACACACAGACATACATAACAAATGCGAAAACTAAACAATATCAGCTGAAAAGAGCAAGACTTCAAATCATGTTCAAAGTTTGAATTTAAATTCTACCTCATTGCCATGGATTAACTAAAAATCAAAGAAATTCAGTTGTTTTCAGCTCACTTACCTAATGTGCACGTTGCTGTGAGCGAGCTTTAGTCAGCGTCCGAAAGAAGTTCCACATCAGGTAGTGATAATGTCCGCGGAATTTGCACATCGCTGAACAACTGCTCTACATAGAACCTTTGTCCGTACGTTATCCTGTGGTGTTACTTTCCAGGTAAAGCACCAGTCACACTTTGAAGTGTCATGAAAAAGACAATAGTATAAGCGATACTTTTTAGGTTCTATTTTGACATTCTCTCGGTTGTAACTTAATATTCTCACTCATAATGATGTCAGGTTCCTGTGAACATTTGAAGAAAATCAGTGAAACGCAATGTTATTTTGATTTTGTCTCTGCGATCTTAACGAACAAAATGCACAGTTCGCACCAGCACTTTTGTAGTAACTGGTATGTATGTATTGATCACAATGTATATAGCGATTAGCAAAGAATAGTTCACGTTTAGAAATGTTTATCATGGCAAATACATTTCCGAAAAAGAACGGTTTAAAAAATAAAGTCAGCAAGAAGAACAACTAAGGTAATAGAAATCTAAACAAAACAACGTGTGGAAGTTAATCACCAGTGAATCCCATAATTGTTATTGACTCAAATATGTGGAGGAGGTGCTCCACTACTCACGTTCCCCTGGGAGAGTCCAGACGCGGTGACCATTGCGGCGCGTGCACGAGGAATCACGGGACGGACGTCGCGCGTGCCTGGCGCGCGGGGAGCAAGGGAGGTAATAGCAACATTGTTTCATTGGCAAGGAGCCCCAAAATGTCATGGTATTGCTGTAGGCTAGAAACAGTAGTCTATAAAGTCTCTTTCTCTCTCTCTCTCTCTCTCTCTCTCTTTCTCTCTTTCTTCCACCCCTCCCCCCCTCTCTCTCTCTCTTCCTCTTTTTCTTGATCTCTTTCTCTCTCCTGGGCTCGCGCTGTCTTT
The DNA here is from genome assembly GCA_039654565.1 of Peronia peronii. Taxonomy (NCBI): domain Eukaryota; kingdom Metazoa; phylum Mollusca; class Gastropoda; order Systellommatophora; family Onchidiidae; genus Peronia; species Peronia peronii. Next base: position 12,461 of record JBCEWB010615165.1, read on the forward strand.
TTTCTTACTATTTCTTCTCTCTCCATCTCTTTGCCACTGTTTCTTCCCTCAATCTATTTTCTTTCTAATTCCCAGTTCTCTGTCTTTCTGTCTATCTAAACTTTCTTTCTTTCTATATATCTCCCAGTTCCCTCTTTCTGTCACTCTGTTTTTCCTTCTATTGGCGCTATCTATCTTTTGTTTTAACAGGCGCCATTTCTTTCTCTCTTTCTCTTTTCCCCTCTCTGGCACAACAGGTTTCTTTTGCTTTGTTTATCTCTCCTCCTTTCTTTTTCTTCGTTGTCTCTTTCGTTCTTTCTTTTTTCTTCTTTTTTTCTTTTTTCTGTCCTTTTCTTTCTTTCTTTCCTCCTGTCTTTTTCTTCCTTTCTTCCTTTCTTTCTGTCTTTCTTTGTCTTCCTTGCTTTCTTCCTTCCTTTTTTACTCATTCATTCTTCCCTTCTTTCTTTTATGTCATCCATGATGGGCCCCGTACAGTAGGAAAAGAAGATTTTTCAGCGACTATCCTTACAGTTACAGTGCTTGTATGCCTTTCAACCTCCTGGAGGGAGGGGGATGATTATGTTATGACTATCCTATCACCTATAAATGACAAACAGATACGGCTGCAGTTTTATCTCCCCTGAAATCAAATCCAGGTTTGTGTAACCCTGGGCATCGTGTCATCCATCGTTTCTGGAAAACTTTAAGGTATCACGCTCATTCACTACATCTCCCTTACACACTCACTTTCTGGAGTCACTACTAGAACTGAATGAAGGTAATGGTTAAACATACTAAATTAACTAAGTGACGATCACTAATCCAAATTGTCTGACAAAAGATATTTTTTTAAAAAGTGGTTATCGGACAACAAATACACATTATAATTTTGATATTAGATATTAGTGATTTTCCAAGAAATGACGAAAAATGAAAGATCAACACAACTTATCGGCGATAGATAAATCCACAGTTTCAGAGACAATTGTACAAAATACAGATTACTTGAAATGATTGATAGTTTAAAGGAAAGCAGAATATCTGGAGACGGGTGACACAAAAGTATAGCAACAAAACGTCTCACGATAAATAACTAATAAACACAAATTATCGGACGATAGCGATGGTAAAAAAAAAAAAAAAAAAGCAAACACACACACACACACACACACACACACACACACATAAGCTATCCTACTATTGATAATTGGCAAACGCAGGCTTTCTGCGCACATATGAATCCACAGTTTCTAGACGTCTAGTGAAGCCCTGGGAAATTACCTGATAATAAATAAGTTGACGCATATGCATCATTAAAATGAAATGTGGTACGTTTTTTAGAAACAAAAAAATAATCCGAGGATGGATGACACAAAAAAGGTTAATAATCTGACGTAAGATGATGGTAAAAATATACAAATTATCCAGTGATAGACACTTGACAAAAAACAAATTATCTGAAGATTAATGATAAATAACAAAATAATATGAAGAGATTAAGATAAATAAAAAGAAGTTGATATTAATTATATAGGTCAATACAAATTATCCGACAGTTGTATGACAGTCTGGCATAAATTGGCTGACAAAGAGATGAACTGATAGCCACTTAAATGGTTTTATTGATGAAGATTTTCATTTTCGAAAACTGCCAATTTTTCCCAAACAATAATGTACACCGATTCATTTGTCCTTCTCTGCCTTCCCGAATACTTTTATATTGCCATGCATCAGTATAGAATAAAACTAGTTTGGAGGAAGAAACACTGTTGAAAATGCTACTGGAATCATTTCAATGTTTCATGGGTCGTTTCTCCCGATTCCTCCTTGGAAATGGTAATAACCATTGTTCCTCTATTTGCCAACATTAGACAATTAATAGATCCAAATAACTTTAGAAAAAGAATAAGTTTCTTCACCGAATGGAAGAGATAGTCAGAAAAATGTATTCACTAGACGGACTTCTGTAGTTATAGAATGCTCATGTTTATCCTAATCTCTACATTAACATTAATGGCAGAATACATAACAGATGAATTTGGGTTAGGATTGAATCGTAAATCCTAAACATGAGCTGTTATGCAAATATTCGAAATGAAGCTTTGCAACGTGCAGATACAGGTATAGACTAATTACATCATTTTGCATCAAATAAGCGTTTTACTTAGAAAATGACTGGATGTTTCATAATTGAACTAACGGTTATATAAAACGTTTATGAATCTAGAATCATAATTGTGGCAATGGATTTTTGTAAGTATTCTACTGTTCAGGCACTGACAAGACAGATTTACCTACAGTTGCTCTTGCGGGAAAGCAAAATTTTAGTTGCCATCTCCAACCAACAATCGGAAACAGATAAAGATAAGGCTCTAGTTAGAACCCAGTTTTTTAAAAAGTTTTTTTAAACTTTTTATTATGGCACATACATGGAATTTTTGTTTGTTATTTATTATTATTGGTTTTTTAATATTATTTAGCTCGAATCGTTCTACAACTATTACATCCAGTGTTTGTTCTTTTTTTTGTAGAGATTGCTTGAGGAAATAGTGCTACATTGTGAAGGCTTTGCCTTGAATCCATGGACTCTTGAAGCATTTTGTGTGTCATACATATAATCTATATCTACTTCGTCTCCACACTGGTCGCATGGTTGAAACCAGCATATTGACAATAGCTGTCATGTTTTGTTGTTGTTGCTGTTATTGTTGTTGTTGTTATTTCGATTGTTTCAGTGATTCAATATTAGGGGTTTGTTCATTAAAATGAAATGAAAAATTGATATATGTCCCAATGCTTATATCCTCTCTATACAATACGAACAAATAATTTGTAGGTAAAAACGAAACAATTTTAATGACATTTAATAGGGGCGGGATGTGATGTGTAAAGGTGAGCCCTAATCCGGCCCATCTTTGTTCTTTTCTATTACTTTAACTTTTGAGAAGTGGTATCACACACCACTGCCTTTTGAATATTGAAGGTCATTCCAGATGTAAAAATGTATGAGTAATTCATGAAGTTGTATGTGTTCCACCTTACAGTAGTTCCGGCGGCCAGATAATCAGAGCAATACGGAGGAAAATATTTCTCAACTTCTGGAATCAAAATATGAAACCAAACAAAGCATGACAGCACAGCGCTGAAAATTCAAAATCAGAAAAAGATCAATATTCCAACAAAGACGAAGAAAAGGAAGTTCGTTAGGGCCATTTGTTATCTTATAGTGAAGGAGAGAAAATATTGGAGTGCAACATAAAAGGAATGAATGTATTGAAACACTTTGTCTTAAAATTTTGACAAAGCTGCACTGAAAGTCATTAGAAACAAATTTTAATTTGGGTAATACTTGCAGAAAATGGCAAATGAAAGGACAGCGGTCATAATGCACTGAGATCACTTATAAGACTAGAAGGAAGTGTCGAAGAAGATAGGCGTGTAATTTCACAAAGCTCAGCCCACCAACAAATTCCTCACCGAGATATGGAAACCAGCGTCTCATTCCTGATGCTCACTGATGGCAGTTCTATGAGGTCACATCAGAACGTCTCTATACTGTGGTCATGGCGTGTCATCAATACGTACTCTGCCATTGCTTTCTCACACTGGTGAGATCACGGTGGAAATTGCAGTTGTTGTAGCTGCTGTAATTACCCTTGTCTCTAGTCTTGACATGAAGGCCAGCAGCCCTGGATTTATCCAAGATCGAACGTGTGAAACAAATAGAGTCTAGTGCCATTTTCATACATATTCTTGGTGCGCAGGTCTTTTATATCCAGCACTTGCCAGTTACATAGAAACTTTCATCTTAATCAGAAAATTACTACTCTTGGCCTCAAAAATACAATAGTACATATTTCTCACTTGATTGTCATCACAAAAATATGTCACATCACATACTATTATTTCCCAAATATTGTAATGCTTACTCTGTATATTTTCGTTGAGACCACTGGCAAAACACTGGATTTTTCGCGTGCCCTCATGAGAAGTCTTCTAAGAGAAATGTTGTGACAGATTCGAGATCTCCATATTATTCAGGACCTGCAGTTTTCATCCCAAAGGCTGTCACTGTGATAGCATATCGCGTCTCAGAGATGCCGGGAATCAAGACAGACAAGCAACCAATCTTTGTCGCATTTGTAGCGATATCCCAGGATAGAGCATATTTATTGAACATCACAGTCTACTTGCTATCTCTGCTCGAAGCAACTTCGTCAGTTTCTGCATGGCTGACATCTGGATTGAACACGAGTTCTTTTGTCGCATGGCTTTGGGCGTTCGGTGTAGAAATGGAGTCAGAAGCCACACACTACAATGGGCGCAAAGTCGGCATGTCTTATGGTTGATATTTTGTTCTTCTTATTACTATGTCTACAATTTTGATCTTTTATGAGGCAGAGAGCTGCGTATGAGAAAAATTCAAACAAAGTAAATATCGTACAAAAATAAATACAGCAACCACACCAGGTATAAAACTTTTGTGCATGTGGAGCAAACAACAACAAAAAGAAGTCATTTATTAAAAATCTTTTTGTTTTTTTTCTCAGCTGATGGAAATCTTTATTAGGTCCAGTCAAACTTCGAATAGGAATGCGTTTATATTAAATGAGGCTCTTTCCCGACAATTTCTGGTATGTATAGCTTAATTCCTAGACAAACACGGCAAAATCCAGTGCTAATTGATTTTATCAGTCCCGATTTCTGACTGATCTCTTCTTCTGTGTTCGTTTGATTTGTATTTATCTGGGTAATTTAGCACTTAAGTCAGAGCTGAAACGTGAGAACCTTAGAAAAAAGATGTCAAAACAGAATTGGCAGTTTTAAATTTGTAATATGACCCGTATGTTATGTTTATTAATAGTTGCACTAGAAAATCCATTTTCAGAATGCTAAATTAAATAACATATCCATTTCTAAAGATATCAAATCTGAAATCACGATTTATTTTCATCAAATGCAATTAAATGAAATTTCCACCCAATGCATTTTGAGTAAGGATATCGACAACAAAGGTCAACTTCCATACTTGCATATGGGAACAAAAAATCAACTTCCTTAATTGCTTATCCTTCAACAGAAAATCTGTTTCTCCATCCCTCCCTCCATCCAACCCCTGGTTCTGACACCTTTCCATTTGTCGTGATTGATCCATCTATCCATTCATCGATCCATCCATCCATCCGTCATCCATTCATTCATCCATCGATCTATCTATCCATCCATCCATCCATCCACCCATCCATCCATTCATCCATTCATCCACCCGTCCATCTATCCATCCATCCAGCCATCTTATCAATACTTCCAATCCTTTATTCAGCCATCTATTTCTCTATCTATCTGTCTCTCTATCTATCTCTCTATCTCTCTATCCCTCTATCCCTCTATCTATCTATCCATCCATCCATCCATCCACCCATCTATCTATCTATCTATCTATCTATCTATCTATCATCTATCTATCTATCTATCTATCTATCTATCTATCTATCTAT
>JBCEWB010615275.1:0-17937 GCA_039654565.1 Peronia peronii
TAGATAGATAGATAGATAGATAGATAGATAGATAGATAGATAGATAGATAGATAGATAGATAGATAGATAGATCTATGTATACATTTAAGTTGTATGAGAGTGAGCGAACGTGTCTGTCTGCACCCTTCCAATGCCTGTAATGATTATTCACTGAAGATTTAACAAGTATCTACTCATATTTTTCACAAGAATAGCTGTAGCAACGGTACTGGTGACAAAGAACCATAACAATAATAACTACAACTGCAGCAACAACAACAGCAAGCAACGATTACAACAGCAACAGTTTTGGAGGAGTGAAGAAAAGAGAAGCAATGAAGAAGAGAGATTGAGAAAGAAAAGAGGGGGAAAAACAGGGAGAAAGATAGGACTACAAATACGAGTTTACGCAGGAGAAGAGAAGAGAGACAGAAAGAAAACACAGAGGTGGGGGGAAAGCAGACAGAGAGCGAAGAATTTAGAAACAACCATAATTATGGGAGTGTCTGCATATTATGTATAAAGGAATGAATGAATGGAAAGATGGAGAGATCCAACGAGAGAAACCCAGCTATGGAATGACAGAGTATTAGACAATGGACAGAAAGAGTGAGTGAGAAACAGAGGATGTGCCATTTTGAGTGATTTGAAAATTGGTCGGCTTAAGGAACAATCGAGCTTTGTTACATTTTTTTCTGAAATTTCAGATTTTCTTTATATTTTCATATATTGTCGCGTCTTAGTGTGGAACCAATTGCACCAGTTTCTTTTCCTTATCACTCTCAACCATAACTGATCATCTAGTGACATCATTGTCCTGTCTATGATAACAATTAACATTGTAATATTTATGTGAAAGAACATGAAACAAGACTGAAGCGGATTGGAAAAGGAAGCCCTGTGTTTGCAAAGTATGATTCAATTTATATTTTGAAGACAGGGAGTGAGATCACTGAATAGTTAGCTGGATCGAAGACTGATACAACTGCATACACTGTTTACACACTAACAGGTGAATTTTTTTATCCACCTTTTCTTGAGACTTAGCTGATGTGGGGTAACTCACTTGCACCTCATAGCAACCAATAGTTCATATTTGACTAAGCAAAAACCTGGAAATCCCCGGGGTTTGTACCCCCTGCTAAAAATAGAACACTCACTGATATTTGTTACCGCTCCACCACGAGATCCGAGAACAATTGTCACCGATCCCATGCATTTTTTATGTGTTTTTCCATGTCAGTGGTAGTGAACATTTTGGAGTGTTACTAAAATTAGAAAGGGACTTCCAATCGTTCACTTTGTCGGAACAAATCTATTGAGAAGGCGGGGATACGCCACGTTAGCGAAGAAAAGAGTGTTTATTATGGTCTGTGCGGAGAGACACAGCAAAATAACTGGAAACAATTTCATCGTCAAATAAGGCAGCAAGAACTTTATTAGTAGACCACACACATCTTATTATTAGAGCATTAAGATTTTTAAATAAACTATTACAGCTATTATTTTAATAAATACGACAATTCAAGGGTTAATTAGTATAGGCTATATACAGAAATAATAGATTAAATACAAGCTTATCTCCAAAGCATCTGAGGTCAGCATTTTTATGGTTGTCTGAGGTAACAGAATAATATGTGTTTTAAATTTGCACAGATATAAATCAAAATCAATATTCTCATAGGGACAGGTACATGGGAGAGAAAATAGCAAAGAGTAGTTGACTCTATCAAATCAATGTTGATCGATTAGAATCACTGATCTCTAATCTAGACATGTCTGTATCAGGCTCAGTGCTTATGTATCCTTTCTTTTAAGCCCTCTCTAAGTCAGCAATGTCACCGAAGAGTGTAGATGATATCAGATGCATGGCCATTAAAAGCAAATATCACGAAACTTACTTGATGGCCGATTCTGTCCCGTCCTGATGATACACTATCTTGATCATAATAATGATGAGCATCCCCTAAAACTTGATATTCTATGTCAGTTCTCTAACTCTGATCCTCGCCAACCAATGTTAGGTCTCATTTTTTCCTCTCTCGATGTCAAGATTTGAGCTATAACTGTGAAAGGTGATGTCTGTTCACTGGTTTAAAGAAAAGGTCTGATCAATTCAAAACATTTGGTTTGTTAATGTCAGAAATCTATCCAAATTCTATTTCCTCGTTACTACATGTACATTATTCTCATGTTTTCCTGTCCGGCATTAGTGTTACAGTCTATGCTGATAATAAACTCTTCCTGGTCATTCATTTTCTGTCTTCGAAAAACAAAATTACTTTGATAATTGTCTCTACCTGAATGCCGATTCTCGAATTATTGTGATTTCACAAGAGGTTGCAGTCAGATGTTTTCACTCTTAGGTTTGTCACTTCAAGTCTGTTACCTCACCGGTGGTGAAAGATGATCCCATGTCTGTTGGTCGATGAGCTAGGAAACATCCTGGGAAGTCGCTGACCTTAACCATGATGGTGCCCGCTGTGATGGTGATGAGAATGGTGGCGATGATGATGGTGATGATGATGATGATGATGTCCATGGTGACGATGGTGGTGATGGCCGTGGTGTCGATGGTGACTGTGGTGTCGGTGGTGACGATGATGATGGTGGTGTCCGTGGTGGTGATGGTGGCTACGATGATGATGGCGATGATGATGATGATGATGAGAATGATGGCCATGATGGCTGTGATGGTGGTGACTGCAGACTTCGGCAACCAGGAGACACAGGCACAGAACGACTACCAGCAGCAACAGCTTCATGATGAGGATGTAGAAAGACTTGACGGACACAGTAGTTTAACTGGAGAAATCTCGAGTGGTGACTCTAAGAGTCTGCCGCTACAGGTCAACACTACAACAACTAAAACCTTATGTGGAACGTGGGTCAATTATCAATGATTCCACTGCAAGCTTTATGGTGAGACTTCGAGAAGACGTCAACACAGAGAAGCGAATATGCGTACACAGCGTGAGAGAAACTATAACAAGTAGCGCTCACAGCTCTGTGGAGGGTCCTTCAACCACCAGAGGGTCTGCAGTGGAATACTGAACCCATCATCTTCAACGACTTATATAGCTTGAGAAATAACGATCACCCAAAGACTTCTATATTGTCGCTTTTTCCAGTCCTTTCGTTTTCTCTAATGTTGAAACAGATTAGAATATGTATCCCTTGCAGTTCAAATTTACCCAACATTGAGATCTGACAATTATATTCCACCAGACTATTCATTGTTCGCATCTAACTTCAAAATGTTTGTTAACACATTAAATGTCAACAAGCGACCACCGAAGATAAAAAAAAAAAGTGTCGTCTCACCCAAACTTGACCCACATAAGGCGCCAGCAACAAAAGTAGTGAGACAGAAGATTTCAATTGTCAGATAAGAGGATTTACTGTTCGTTTACCTGTGTGAGATGTGAGTTCTCTGTCGTCACATAATTTATCTACAACTCCAACTGTAATCATGAGATTTGTCTGTCCTTATTTTGTCTGGATGACCGACCCATGATTGCTTCGTCATGTTTACCTGCCTCAGGTGCAAAGTTGCTGCTGTCCACAGTGTGTATCTACAGCTGTGATCCCTGGCTTGTCCTGTCTTTTTTCTCTCACTGTTTGCATTCTTCTTGTTGCAAATAACAAACATCGTGGGGTGGATAAAAACTAATTCTGTTTAAGTATCAAGTCTGTACTTGGTCACTTTTTTCAATGTGATGGAGATTTCAAGTCTATTCTCTAACTCTGAGTCTAAAATCGCAAGTTTGGTAGGTGGACAATATCTCTTATTCTGGACACAACAGTGCAACATTTGCCCAAAACTAGCAGTCCGTACCTGTCTCAAGTCAGCTAGATGGTGACTGAAACAATGGCTGATTGAAGTCACCGATTGATTGACATTGCTAACTGAATAATTAACGTCACTGACTGACTGAGATCAATGGCTGATCTAAAAAAGAAGTAAATGATTTTTGACACACTGAATTAGTATTTGGCACAGTTTAATTTAATGATAATAAATAATTTATGTTTTCATATTCTGGATCGATAAATAAAGCATTCGTATTCATATTAGTCTTTTATAAAAGACAGAAATAAAGCACCACACACACAAAAGCAGCAGTGTGCAATATCACTAAATTGTTCGTCCACATTAACCAGATTCAAAACTAAACTTAATGATGGTGAAATAAAAAGTCCAAGTAAAACAGGAAGTCTGACGTACCTCTGAATTAAAAGCGTAGAATACTGAATTAATAGTCAGAGCACGGGAGTTAGATTCCACTTAAGCGGGCAAGAATGTCCTGCTATCATCCATAGAGGAAGATGTGACATTTGACGATAGTTTCATCGAAGAACTGAACCACAGAATTCAAAATTTTCTGCCGCGACGCATGTTTGGTGCTGAAAGCATCTGTGATTGCACAATCCTTCTTGTGGCAAAATGAGGATTGACGGTTTGTCAGTGAGCACGGGTTGTTGCTATCATGTCTACAATATTTACATCTGTTGCGTAAGCTGAAGGTGATTTCACATGATTGGGGATAATAATAATAATAATGATGGATAATAGGCAGCGATTAAGCAGAGGATTATTCCCGCACAGTACAGACAATTACAGAGACATGTCCAATGCGACACTCTCACACGTTCTCAGCCGTCTGTTATGCGCTCTCATCTTTATGAATAAAGATAATTTTTACTGTCTTTCGTCGAATTCCCATTTTAACCTGGGTCAAGTCAGGAAAAGCGTGCTACTCATCTTTCCCAAGGATAAAGCGGCAGGATTCGAACCCCAAAACTTCTGATCCAACGATCTATCAAGATGGCTGTCGACACATTCAACGAGTGTGCGGGCGCTAACTTTAAACTCCAGTGGGAATGCCAGAATGGAATGCCGATAGTTCCTTTTGGGGATACGCCACTATGTCCACCTTTATTTGTTTCATTGTATCATTTCTAGAACTGGAGCCTCTCCCATCAAATCATCTATTTCCATCCGTCTCCTCGCCCTTTACTCACTACAGCCTCTCAAGACAGAGCCAATATCCACAGAATGAACTGACAGCTGTCCTAATTTGTCCCAGTCCAAACGAATATCGAGAGTGAGACTGACCATTGTTATTAATGGTATTGAACTACTATTGACAAGGACAAGTGAAGTTCCTGGAAAAGACGCCCAGTCTTCAGTTTTTATCTGAGTGTCCCAATTGGTCAATAATTATTTCCTATCAGTTTCAGTATGGCAGACTTTAATGCCGGTCTGTAGTTTGCATAATTTGTTTAAATATTAGAAATCTGCTAAGAGTGAAGAGTCAACTTAAATTAGATAATGTGAATTTGTAGCTATGGCTTTCATGGATTTAGAATAATTGTCTGACTGTAGTACTGGAGTCCAGACTTGTCTTGAAATCAAACTCGAAATGGACTCGGAACACGACTTCTACTCACTTCTCAGTATGGTGATGTTCTTGTTCTGTGTTCATGTTGTCTGTATATCACTGTTTGTATGCATAAAGTGAATATATTAGCATATTATGTGTATATGTGTGTGTGTGTGTGTGTGTGTGTGTGTGTGTGTGTGTGGCCTTGTGTGTATGTGTGTGTATTTATCCTGCATGTGACCTGTGAGGATTTCGTGTGGGTGTTTATGTATGTGTAAATATGTAATTGTTTCATTGAGATAACATAGGTTCCTTAGGTTGCTGAGAGGCGCGAAAATGTTGTAACGTGTAAGTGAGCATATTATGCTCATACATTCTTGGGGCACTGTTGTAGTAATTTAGATCTATCTAATTTGCTCAGAACGTATGGATTGATTACCTTCACTGCTGAATTTGTGAGCGTTTCAAGGTGGAAGCAACAGACGTTCGCCCGGGTGCAGATTGTAGAGATTGAATTGATTCATAGTGACAGAAAACGTCCATATTTTACAGCTCTAGAGAGGTGATGCACGGTTGCCCGCTTGGCCTAAAAAATATGTTTTTTTTTTTTTAAAGTAATGCATATAAAAACCCTGGCCAAAAAGAAGGTTGAGTTTTCTTTCTTTTTCTACCTTTCTAGTTTCTTTCTTCCTTACCTCTTTGTTTCAGTCTTCATTCTTTCTTCTTTCTTTTCTTCTGTCTCTCTATCTTTCTTTCTTTCTGTTTTTCTTTCTGTCTGTCTTTCTTTCTAAGTTTTTATCTTTTCCCCCATAAATATCGGCACACATACTGTTTCATCATATGGGTGCTTTCATTTCGTTACTATTCTCGTCGGTGCCTCTTATTGCCTTTTTGAATGCCTGAAGTTCTGACTTTCCTCTTATATTACAATTGCTCCTGTTGTTCTTATTACATCTATTATTAGGACTGATGTCACTGCGGCTACTTCAGTTCTACCATAACCAGTTTAAAACACCTACAACTGCTGTATGACTGCTATGGCCTCTTTACTACTATCACTATACAAAGAAAATAATAAATAACAGCATCAATACCACAATACCAGCAGAATAGCCACAATTCCTTGAAAATTAAAATCAAAATATGCTTTCTTTTTTCTTGCCTTCCATTCCGCTGTCCATCTGTGACAAAATTTTGAACCGTACGAGATCAATGAGAATTGCATGTTAGTACTTTTATAGAAATTATAGCTAACGTTAGAGCAATTTGTGCTTCTAGAATTCTATCAAGGGAAATACAGCTGCTGTTGCAGGTATTGCTATGCTTCTGTTACAGGAATTCGTACTACCATTGTCGTTACCACTGCTGGCGTTACAGGAACAGTTTTTTTTTTTTTTTTGTTTGTTACAGAAACCCCTTTAGCCGTTACAGGAACTCTTACAGCTGTTACAAGAAGGACTGATGCAGTTATAGTAAGGAATTTCAACCACTGCTACAGGTACTAACATTGCTGTTCCAGGAACAACAGCTGCTGTTACAAGAAACACCCCTGCAGTGTCTTCCTTCTTCAGTAACTAAAGCTATCGGCCATTATAGGAACTACGATTACAGCATCGGTTAAAAAAAAATACAAATACACATATAAGAACAATTACTGTCTTTGCAGATGTTATAACTGCTGTTACAGGAACTTTCATACTACTGTTACAGAGACAACAACTGTAATTTAGTACATGTATTGCAGTTGCTTGCGTTGTTGCCATCCCGTACTCTGACCGTATTGGTCCACATATCCTCCCCATGACGCAATGCCAAGTCCGGCATAATTATGGCGGTGAAACAAGGCCACCTGCACTTAATCGACCCGCCCGGCACTCATTAAACTCTGTTTATGTAATTGTACTGGAACTTTATTCCTTTTTTCTCCGTTCTCCTTCTTACTCTCCCGTGCTCATTAACTCCGCCTCCCTCCTCTGGCCTCTTACTTCTTCTTCTTCTTCTTTCCTCCTTAATCTTAAATAATAAGTCTCTGCGGTCATCGAGGCGCTTACGGATGAGTTATGCACCAACGTTCACCATCCGTCGCGCAAACATTTGCAAGGGGAGGGGGGAGAGGGAGGGGGGTGCGGAAGGGGGAAGGGGGGAGGGGAATTGAGGAGGATGGGGTGGGGGGGGGGTCCGATCCTGGATGTTGCCGGCCCATCTTTTCTCTTCTGCCTAGCACTTTTTCTCTTTCCTTCTACTGCCTGTTTTCACAACCATAGCAGCTTGTGAGTCCTGTAACCGGAACAGCGGGACACCATCGACAACGCTTCCTTTGACAAGTCCCAGATCTATTGCTGCCAGATGGTCTTCATATTGTAGCTGATTGTTTCAGGATACGTGAACAAAACAACAAAACCTTATGTCTCACCCTAGCTTTTACCCTAGCCTTAACAACCTCAGCCCTAATCCTAATTTTAAAAAAAATCTTCTTGAACTCACTCCATTCTGGAGTCTTCAGTCTAGGTCTTGAATCTAGAAAGTCTTATCCTATGTCTCGACTCAAAACAAACGATGAAATTTCATTGGTGGAAGGAGGAAAACCTTTTTGCAATAGACCAATGTTTTGACCACCTCGCAATAGTCAGTGCGTAAGTTATCCCCTCATCCCCTGCCATTACTGTCTGTCTCTAACTTGGGATTTAGCTTGTGGCAAAACTGGTTTCCGTTCACTCTTTGATGTTGTCCAGCCATTAAATTTCTTCCTTTGTCATCGTCTTGTTCTGGTTTTCATAAAAATCAGTTACATCTCTGCCAAAGTATCATTGTTACCTGGGAGAAACCGATTTCAAACAAAGCATCTCACCTCCCCTTGCCCCCCCCCCCTTCCCACCACCCCTCCTTCCCAGGTCGTGCGCACGCTCAGGCATTCTCTCCATAGTGTATTTTTTATATTCCTTCACGGTCACTGCAGGTCATCCCCTATTCACCGTCCCATCTTGTCTCTATTCCCACGCGATCTCTCTCTCTCTCTCTCTTTTCTTTTTGTATTCTCGGCTCTCTGTCACATGTTCTCTCTTTGTCAAACTTGATCTATGTGGTTCTTAATCTGTCTTTAATCCCTCTCTTTGCTCTGTGTCATTCGAAACATTTCCAAACAAGCGAGTTTTATAATCCTAGCGATATTTGTTTGTTTGTTTCTTCGTGTATTTGTTTGTTCTTTATTCTTTCTCTTTTTCTTTCTCCCTTTCATTCTTGCTTTCTTTTCTTTGTTCTTGTATTTCTTTTTTCTTTTTCTTTCGCTCTGTTTTTCTCTCTTAACTCTTTTTTCTTTCTTTTTTTCTTTCATTCCACCTTTCTTTCGTTCTTTCTTTCTTTCTTTCTTGGGAAATCATAAAAAGCTGCCGTTGTCACCAGTTGCAATAATCAAGGTGCTGAGTTCTCTGGTGGAACAGGCAGCCCCATTATCTGTCTGTAATCCCTCCCCCTAGCGCTGACGATGACGTTACGACACGGAGAGCTGGCCGATGAGGGCTTAGTCCATTTCTGTATAAGGGGGCCGGATTCTACTGACACAGGCATGATACCATAAAGTACATCTAACATGATTGTATTGTCAGGTCGGCGAGAGGGTGGAAGGGTTTGGGAGGGGAGGGAGATGCGGGGTGGAGGGGGAAGAGGGGGGAGGGGGGGGGGAGGGTGCGGGTCCTGAGCAAGATTTTCTTCAATGCTTGAACTAGGAACTTTTTAATCTTCAAATTCGGATTCAGCATGATCAAAATAGAGGAGATGTGTGGATTTTTTTTTTCGTCCGGTTGCCATGAGAACGCCGCCATATTGGATTTTGTGTCCAAGAACGTAATCGTTTGAAACTCTGAACACTAGTGAAATGCTGTATATATAAAAGAAAACATGCAGTCACTTTTTTGTTTGTTTGTTTGTTTATAGGTCATACAATGTCTGTTATAATTTTTTTTTTAATATTTGTGTTGACAGACGTGTCTATTTTTTATATTCCCACCAGATATCCAATTTTCCTTTAAAAAAATGTGAATCCAGTTCAGAAAAACGAATGAACATTATTTAAACACATAGTGTGGGAAATATATTCAAATTTGAAGTCAGTTGATCAGAGATTAAAAAAAAAAAGCTCTAAAGAAAAGAAGGTGAACCCAAAAAAAAAAAAAAAAAAAAACAAGAACAAAAACAAAACAAAACAAAAATAAATAAATTTTGACAAAATAGCAATTTACTTTTCATAACGTTTTTATAAAGTCTTCTAGTGATGCCGTTTTGGGTCATGAAGCAGATGTTTCTGATCCCAGACCTTATCTTTCTCATATCAAAAGAGGTCAAATTGTCTTAAATAGCAAAAACCCGGTTTTGATATTTTGATCTCTAAATCCTATTTTCAGGATCCACGCACACCCCACCCCCAAGTCCCTCAAAGTAAATTGATTGAATCTCAGTGAGTCTTAGTAATGCTATTATAATAATGTCGCTCAAAACTCAAGTAATAAAGGGGATTCATTTCACTACGCAGAACTTTGGCATGGTAATGTGATTAATTGAGTTGACTAACTTTTCATTACACCGTCCATCACACTCTCAGATTACATGCTTGAAACCTATGTTGATATTACATGTACATCACACAGAAAACAGAAATAATGTAACTAAATCTCAAAATGCATGCCGGTATTTTGATGTTACGTCACTTCAAACAGAGCTGATTTCACTTAAACTTTCAAAATACTTGCCAGAATAGCCACATAATAAATTTTGACATCTGCAGAAACTACATCATGTAACTGACTATTGTGACACATCCAACTTATTTTTAAAAAATAAATTTATCATATTACACGAAATAACAGTGCAGCAGTTATGTATATTTTTTTCGGTTTCTACAGAGGTAATGGAACAGACTGTATGCACCATTCACAGTGGCAGATGCTGAAATTATTTGTCCTCTCGTGCTCCTGCAGTGTCATTCATGACTGATGGTGTAAATGTTTGGTGAACATGGCTTATTGCAGTATAGGTAAAAGAACCCACTGATTATCAGTTTGTCAATTTGGCTTGTCAGCTCGGCATGATGGCCTTTCCGAATTGTGCTTAAATTCTGCGTGTCAGTTCTGAATCATCGAGCCGAAACAATATTATTCAGTGTTGATCTTGGGCCTCTCAAGCGCAGAACAGCATAGAGCTGTGTTTTTAGGTTGAATGTTTCTCATTTCCGTTTGTGCGATGGCTCCTTTGTTCATTTGTGGTAGAATACAAACATTACAAACTGACTGACTACGGGGAATTGTAACTCCATTGTCACAGCAAAGCCTGTGCAAATTAATAATGCATGCATGGTCTATATAAGATTTCTTGTGACTGAAGTTATCTAGTGATTGAAGCTGTTTCTGTTCATCTTCCTCATTATTTTCTTATAAGAAAAAATAAAGAAGGAAAAAATAATAACCTTCAAATTAGATATAACAAGACAGAAAGAGCGAAGATCGAGGATGGCAAGAACGAAAGTTCTACCTTTAGCCATATCGATAAACATGAATATAATGTCCTTTTTAATTTATAGCTCGCGATAAAGGACATGATCGAAGTCATCAATGAACACATGCAAACATCTCGTCAAGGATATCTATCCTTTTATTCCCTTTCTATTCCGTCTGTCTGTTTGTCTGTCTGCCTGTCTGTCTGCCTCTCTCTCTCTCTCTCTCTCTCTCTCTCTTTCTCCCTGTCTCTTCTTCATCTTTTCTCGTTCTTTCATTTTTATCCCTCAGTCGCGGAGAGGAAAAGAAAGAAAGAAAGAAAGAAAGAAATGAAGATTGTGCACTGTTAAAACCTTCTACGATCTATGGAGTAAATTTCTTTACCAGACTCAGACCAGCCCTGTATTTGTTTACTTGACTGTCTGTCACTTTCTGACCTGAACAGGGCACCCATTTGTTGTACAGGTCCGGCACGTCAGTCTCACCTGCAGGCATGTCAGCGCTTTAGTTCTAACAAACATCACGTTTCTCATGTTACATTAAAGGCAAAATGCCTGCACGCTTTCAGAAAAATGAGAACCGAGTTCTCATAATGGGAAGAACTTGGTAGGTATAATCCATCAGCGATATGCCTGTCAAGTTGCATGCAACAATCTTTCTTGAAGCCGCCCTGTTCTGATGCTATTTGAGACATTTTAGGCCATTATGGTTTGTGTGTGAATATTTGTTACATGTCTTTCTATGCCTGCGCATAGACTGTGAAATGAATTTTTACTCGGACAAAAACAAAAAATTTATATTGGCTTATTTAATCTTGCCTTGTTTTATTTTATCTTATCCTTATCTTATCTTATCTATTCTTATCTAGTCGTCTTGTCTTGTCTTATCTTATCTCATCTTATCTTGTCCTGTTTGACTTTATCTTATTACGAAACCCGCATGTTCGATGTTGCTTTATAGATTGGCTCAAAGGACACGTGCAGGAGATGATATTTTTCCTTCTCTTAAGTTGTGAATAGGCTTATAAGATGTTTAGTGCTTCTTATATCCCCTTATATCCCCTCCCCCCCCCACCCCATCCCCAATCCCTTCACCCGCCCCACACCCCATCACTGCGCTGCTATCTAACGTTTGTCTCACTGCTCCTCTTCTTCCTGCCCAACCTATTTCATGATCTGAAACTCGAGGCAGTTTTGAAAAGAATAATAGTAGGCCTGTAACTCTAAAATAATTTTGAATACAAGCTATTCGTTCTAATACGCCTTTCAGTCATCAGCTGACGGCTATCTCAGATCCAGCTACACTGTTTGAAACAATTTAGATCTATATCTAGGATATTAGTAACCAGCAAAAATATGCATTTTGAGATCATCTCTTTATATAAACTACTCCAAATTTCATTTATGTTCAGTCAAACTTTTCTCTTCCTTGTATGCTGTTTGTTACACTGGATCGTAAAGTGTTAAAGTTGTCATGCCATGAGAGAATTGCCGACGAGAAATACGCGTGATGTTGGTAGGGGGCGGCAAGGGAGTAAGGAGATAATTGAAATTAATTGTCTCAGGTTCGTTTAGATTAATAGGCTATTACTCGTCGAGCACGGTTTGAGAAGAGGAAAAGGAACGTGTCAGAGATGGTTGCGGGCGAAATGTAGGGATAGGAAAGAAAAATAAAACACATGAACATAATATGCATCACAAAAACAGAGAGAATAAAAATGAAACAAAAAACAACAACAAAAAAGTAAACAATTTAACAAACAAATTTACGAAGCCTAAATTTCTCGCCTTCTTTCTGTTAACTTAGGTGATGGAAAGGGGGTAGGGAGAATTAGTGACATCTCTTCTTTCTCTCTCTCTTTCTCTCATTTTTCCTTATATTTTCCCTTACTTTCATTGCATTATGCACCTGTCACTAAACATTTTTCTCCTTCTGTCCGCCTTTTATGTTTTTTTTTTTTTATAATTAAGACTTTCTCTCACTTTTTTCTCTTGTTCAAAGCTTGATTTATGTCTTTCTAAATCTCTCTTTGCTCTTATCCTTCCTTTTTCATGTGTAATCTGAAACATGACCACACAGGGCAGTCTTATAATCTTACAAAGGCACTCTTTCATTGTTTCTTTCTTTCTCTTTCATTTCTTCTTGTTTTCTGTCTTTTTTTTCTTTTTCTTTTTTTTTTCCTATCGCTCTCGTTTTTCCTGTAATACCTTTTTTTTCCGTAATCTGGAACTTCCACCCAGTTCTGTAATCTTCTCATTTATCCCGATACTCTGTCACTTGGCCATCCAAACATCCGACAGGAGCTCTAAGAAATGGAAAGTGCAACACTGTTCGGTTTCACGCTCCTGAGTGTTCTTTTCCTCTGTTCTTGACTTTGTGGCTTTCGTTCTAGCAGGTTAAGAAACTCAACCGAAACAGACTGGCGAAAGGCGTTGGCCTCTTCACCTGCTCACCCAGCACGTCTATTAAACCACTTGTTAAAGTTATAATAACATATCCACGATTGTGTATATTATTATTTTGCATGGTGTGAATTATTCTTACTGTTGTGTAACTCCCGAGCAATGGAAGTAGCAGAAGAAAGGATGGATCGACAACAACTAGGAGTAGGGTAAGAAAACATCTGCATCTGCGGAGATGCAGGCTCTAACTCACAATCGCGATGGATGGAGACGGCCAAGATAGCCGCCCAAAGGTGGTTGAAAGGCAGCAGAAAACGTAACGGAGACAGCTTGTGCAGAAGATGTCCCCGTGACGAAGTAATGGGCTAAGAATAAGAAGAAGTAAAAGAAGAGGAAGAAGAAGAAGAAGAGGAAGAAAAAGAAGAAGAAGAGGAAGAAGAGGAAGAAGAAGAAAATAACAGAAGAAGAAGAAGAAGAAGAAAATAAAAGAAGAAGAAGAAAATAAAAGAAGAAGAAGAAAATAAAGGAAGGAGAAGAAGAAGAAGAGCAACAACGATGAGGAAAAAAGGTCTGGTCAACATTCTTTAATTTTGTCTGAGACTTCCCAACATTAAGGGAAACTACTTGACGTTAAAACAAAAATTAAAACAACTGTTTATTACATACTGTTAGGTGAACTCAGTTTTGTGTAATACAGCATTATAATTGCGACAAAATGTTCCGAGAGTCACTCAGACTATCTAGGCTTTGCCTGATGAATTAAATAAGTGTATTACTCAATTGTGGGATAGAATAAATAATAATATAAACTCTCAACGTTAGATAGAATAAGTATACAATCTGCCATTAAGATTAGTGAGAAACCTTTTGCTACTAGCACTGTAAACGAGACAGATTTATTTAGTTTGATTAAACCAAGACACAGGTGTCCGAGGGGGGAGGGGTATAAAGACACTTACATTCATATTTAAGAACTAGCAATTCATGCCTTCTGGCGATATAATGTGAGTGCCATATCAGTATACTTGGTTTTCTTCGGAATGGAATTTCAAAGCAAAGTATGATGAGCGAGTAGCAGTGGGGTTAATAGTGTATATATTGGCCAGGAGACAGTGGCAGTGGAGAGATACTGAGGGTGAACAGAGTTTAGAGAGGCCAATATCATGTACATAGTCATTTTTTTTTCTCTTCAGCCTTGTGGGGGACAAGACTGGACAGTACCAGGGAGAAAACATCAACTATTTTTTATTTGACATAATCTTTCAGACAGAAACCTTTGCCGGGAATATTTTCATCTAAGTGACATGAAATTTTAGACAAAACACACACACACACACACACACAAAACAACAACAACAACACAAAACCACTCTTACTCAGCCTCTGAATCACAGATATTTGTCACGGACTGACATAATCTTATCAAGCCTGAACCACTGGGACTTGTGGAAAAATAGGTTTCCTATCATTTTCCATTGTTCATGTATTTAAAAGCATTTTGACGAGACGTCAACATACTCTGAAATATTCTTATAGTGAAGTAATCTATAAATATACCTGATGAGACTAATTTTATTTATGTTTTTAATAAAAATATACCTCTTGAGCTAATGAGAAAACCACCCGCTGGAGGTTGAAAGACGTGATCAATCTCTTGAGCTAATCCGTCAGTGATTATTGCCATTTTTATTATTTTGTTATTTCAATGTTATATCAGAGGTGTCGATCTTTCACTTGCTGTCTGAGAAATCCCTGTATCGTCTAGATATTTCTGTTTTGCAGGGCATTCTTGTTTTATTATGCTTTTGATTATAATATTATTATCTCGGCAATGAGCATTTTTTCCCCCAGTCAGCTGGGCATATGAAGTATAGACATGCATTGTACAGAAGAAACAATCACTTTTATTTTCTTCACCTGAAACACACCTAATAAAAAGTTAAGAAAAAATGTATATACATGTATAATATGATAAGAATCATTACTTAGTGAGTTTTCAGACTTCTTATTTAAGTATATTCCAGATGAAACAAGATTTAGCATATTTGTTTTTCTTTTCTACAATGCTTTTTTTATATCTCATATCATATGCTTACAAAAGCAAGGGATTTGGCTGACTGATAAAATTGCTCCTACTAGAAGCATATGCTCTCATGGCAATGCCTTTTAAACATTTTTTTTTACTATAAAATCTTAAATGAACTGAAAAATAGACCAGTAATCTTTTTCTGAAATAGATGTCTACATTTTGGGACAGTTCGTAATTTACTTGTCTGAAAACTGGAATACAGAATTGATAGTATAAAATGAGTGCCTTGATCCAAAAACGTCTTTGATCCCATTTGCATCTTGATTACATTCGACGATGGCATAGCCTTCGGGAAACTTTAAAATTAATGTCACAAATTTAAGACAGCGATCCTTGCATCTGAAAAGAGCTCTCTATAATAGTTCCAAACAGCAGCTTCACGAAGATGATTTATTTTTGCTTACATCACATATTTGCAGTTCGTGAAATTTTAATATTTGTCTCTAAGTTCAATTATGAAACGGATATCTAAACAACAGAAATGAAATTTTCTGTAGTTTGTTCTCTAAATCCCCCATGAAGATAGGCCGCACGTTGAAAGGCTGAGAGATCAGGTATAGATCTGTTCCATAAATGAAAACAAAGAAGATTAATGTACACTACTGAACGGGCGCTATTTATTTAGACTCCATTCAAATGAAAACAATTCAAATCCTACGTCCTGAGGTCAGAAACTGTGGACAGCTATGACCGCGCAAGGAACGTGGGCTTCATGCATGGTCTAGGCGCGTAATATGCATAAAATATTCAGTGATCGGAAACAGTCAAGGCAGAGCAGGGAAGGGACACAAAGTCTGCAGATTGTCTGTTGAGTGACCCGGAAATGGACAGAGCTGTGTCCGCAGCAATAATGGCCATTGACAGTCCAGAGTGCATCAAATTATATTGTGATATTCTTGGCCATTTACGTTGACAGGCTGGCCTATATCAGATGTAATGTGGTTTTAGTTAATTTATTCTGGGTGGAGTTGGGAATTATGTTGGTGTTTATAGTGCCATATTATGAATGGTTTTATTATCTTAAAATGTCAGATCACACTGTTTATAGCTGATCGTTGATATGATAAAACTAAGAGAGAAAGAGAGAGAGAGAGAAAGAGAGAGAGAGAGGAATTAGGAATTGAAACGATGGTAGAGGAAAAAAAGACGTACAGGGAAGGAGAAAAGGGAAATATTATGCATAACAGTCTAAACATACAAACGCAGAAACTCACACATATACACGCATATGATACAGCTGATGACACATGAAAGCACACAATTCGTTAGTCATTAAAGACAATCGCAGCGCCGTTTCGAATAATATACATAGAAGCTGAATCAGACAACTGAATATGATCGCTTTATCAGTAAACGAGAACAAATGGTTTGGATAGACTTGAGAAATGGGGCGACTCTGCCAAGCAAAACAGTGTAAGCTCATGAGCTCGACAAACGCCCGTGAGTGGTCATCACTGACACCTCCAAACGCCGATGATCCACTGGCAGTAGTTAAAGTACAGCTTCGTATGAACTGATGTTAGCTCTAAGAGAAGCGTGCCAGAAACTGCTAGCGATGCCGAGTTTCTATCAAGATATGTATTCATGTTCACGAAACAACGGTTTAGGCCAAAAGGCAATGTAACCTTCTGTCTATATGACATAACATTGGAGAATAAATTTTTAATGATTAAGTCGAACTAATCTTTAGGATTAGACTGTTAACTTTGCTCATCATGAACTGCTGTACGACATATTTTTTTTCTACATTCAGCCTCATTCTTCATTTACACGAGTGAGCAGGTGCGCTCTGAGGTAATCAACATCCGTCATCCCAAGGTACGGAAAGCAGCGCGTATATGGGGCAGCGGAAGCGGTAATGAATTATTGTCACATTCCAGACACTGGCTCACAGATTAAGAGCAGAGGAAACAGAGACCTGTGTCTCTCGACAACTACCAATTAACATTGACATGGTAAGGGAGTTGGGAAGTGGGTGTCAATATTGCCTATAAAATAATGCTTAATAATTTACAGCAACAATATTAACATTAACAACAACAATATCAACAACAACAACAACCACAAGAATAATAACAATGAATATATGGCAAACATTAACTTCAACAATAACAGCAGTATCAATAACAACGATAAGAATGGCAGAAGTGGCAGTGACAATAATAATGACGACGACAACAACAACGATAACAACAAGATCAACAACAATAACAACACAAAAAGAGGCGCCGACTTCTGACAGTGGATTAGAATCTGGGTTTAACAGTCAAGAGGTTATAGAAACTTTTAGTCATCGAAGCCTAAACCTGTCACTAGGTTGTGAATCTGATAGTCAATAGTTGTTGTGAAGGGGGGAGGGGGGGGAGGGGGGGGGGGAAACGGGGGCGTTACAGTGTTTGTGCGTCTCGGAGCCTCCTGGGATGTTGGGAGGGAGATGGGGGTAGGGGAGAGGAGGTAGGGGTAGGAGGAATTCGTCTATGAGAAAACGGCAGGGGAAAAAATGAAGAGGACGTGGAAGATAAAGAACAAGAAAAAAAAAATCCATAACCTAGTCCTGGGCAACCTTAGAACTTGTGTTTGAAACTGATTCAATCTT
>JBCEWB010615386.1:0-17936 GCA_039654565.1 Peronia peronii
TTGCCAAGTACCGTAATGTCACCATAAGCCTTTCGTGAGCGCTTATCGGAGCTCTGAAACGAGTTGTCCGTCTCTCAATTTTTGGTTCTACAAGTTTGAGTAGATCCATATATACTTCTTCTTCCATTCGAAGAAATGTGTGGACGTCATCTAGGTAGGGTGGCAATTCATCAAATAAAATCGCATGACCCAACTGGCCACGCTTTAGTAACCAATCTTTGGTCCATATTATTCTTTTTTTCTTTTTTTTCTTTTCCTCGGCTGCTAATATAACATAAGCAGCAAGTAGATCTAGCCTTTCTTCATCAACAATATGCGCCATGGTAGTGATCTAGAGGACAAGAATGCTAAGCCTGTTTGATAACCAGTGTGTACTTCACAATGCACACGAAGCGACACACGAGCTCAGACACTAGACAGCCCTAGATCCATGTGCTGACAGGTTGGCATTAAGTTTCACCACTAGTGTGGATGACCTATATTAAGTGTCGCCTGACGCAGTTCGAACTACATGTACAGTAAAAACTTCATTCCAACCTACACAGGTCAAAGTGTAGATGTGGATTGGCCTTAAGAAGGCTTAAATCTGTTTGAAGAATAGCATTCTCCATCACAGTATCAATGGCACTGGAAAAATTCATTGTTGTAAGGCTACCAGTTCTATAGACCTAGATCTATCTAGATCTAGATCTAACTGATCCTTGGTCCTTGGTTCCAAAAAAAAACAAACCCCAAAAAAACAAGTGACCACTCAACACTCAAGTGACCAGACATTCATATTACTCTCATATAGGTAGAGAATTTCACACGTAACATTAATTATAAATACAATAAGAAAAAATACTTTACCTTCTTCAGCTGCTAGTCTCTCACTCTCAGGGCAGGTGCCCATATCTTGGGGCAGTGAGGTAACTCGACCTGACTTGAGTGTGGTAATGTCACTTTGTTCAGACTCTTCCATCTCCTCGTCCTCTGCTCCAATATCCTCCAATCTTCTGTTGGTAAAATAATTTTCAACTAACTGGATCAGTTCAGGGATTGGGGCTATACACCTCATCCCAAGGGAATTTAGTTGACTGACTATGTCTGCTATTACCTTGACATGGCCACTGTCCGCCACTATTGCCTGGTGTACACAATTGCTTCTCACACATAGCTGCGGCATAAATATCACCAAAAAAAAAAAAAAAAAAGTTTTCAGCACAGTAATGCACAAATAACTACTTCGGTAGGTTTTCTAATTACCAAATGTTCAGTATGCATACGAATTTAACAAAGTTTGAGGAAAATACTGGGAGAACCAAATGTTCAGTATGCATACAAATTTAACAAAGTTTGAGGAAAATACTGGGAGAACTCGAACTGGAAAATTCAGGAACACACCATCAACTTTTAGCAGATAGAATAGCAGATGCGCCCTACTTCTAAGCGTCATTCAAAAGCTTTGTATTTATGCGCACTATCTTCCAGTGGAATCTCTGAGAAAAATGCTTTCGATCGGTTATAACATTAGGGGGTTCTGTCTATAAATAGAGATACTGTGATGAATGGAATACCACCTCTAATTTTCACTCTGATTATGTAAAATTATGCAATTTTGTCCCACACATATGTTTTAAAAAAAAAAAATTTCTTACATGTTTTGATGCATAAAATTTTGATATAATGTACAAAAATGGCCATTCTATCATAAAATAACAAGAATTCATTTTTGGTGGAAGATGACTTTTTGTCCTGTTTTGAGTGATTACTCAGATCTACGTTTTTCACCTTAGGTCGATTTTTATCAAATCGTCCCACAAATATTATCATTACAGTACACACATATAAATATCTATATACGTTTGAAGGTATTCGGCTTCATGAAGTCCTTACAAACAATCGTGAAGTCCTTGAAAAGTCCTTGAATTTTAAGGGGAGGTGGCTAGCCTTAGAGGCATGTTTTGGATTTAATGAGAGTGCATTTTTAAAAAATTTTGTATGATGCCTATAGTTAAAAAACAATGATTGAAGTATTTAAAAAATGATTTTTGACAATTTTGTTATTTTGAAGCTATTTTTCGGGTTCCAAATGTAAAGTTTTGACCACACAGAAGGAAAATCATATCTCTAAAAGTTTTTGATCTAGAAACCTGAAATTCGCCATGAGGTTTAGATTTCTTAATGTTAATGATCCTACAGAAGGAAATTTCGATATGTTTGATATTTCTAAAGTTAGTTTATGGATGGCACATTTGAGGAGCCGCATGATAAGGGTCACCACCAACTTCAACTGGCCATATCTCCAAATAAAAACAGAGTTCTCGAAAAAGCTTCTGTAGAGTCATAGACTTATGTCTTATGATTATTCTGTGCAAATTTCAGCCCTCTATCACCAGTAGTTTTTGAGAAAGGATTTTCCTTTTGTTCTGCAGAAAAGGAAAAATGACTTTTTGAGGAAACGACAAAAAACGCACGATTTCAATACATTCACATATACTAAGACAGAAAAAGCTCTGATTTTCTCATTCATCTATTAAACGACAATGCTAATCAGCAAAGAAATAAAAGTTGCATTAACTAACCTCAGTCTCCACCCCCAGGAAAGTAAAATTCTCCATATATTTCTTTCAGTCTTTCTTCTTCTTTTTCTTGTGCTTCTGCTTTGGCAGCTCTCCATTTTCTCGCTATTAACGTGTTGACATTTTCTGCTTTGATAATTCAGGTATGATCTCGTTTTCTGCCCTGCCGTACTGTTTCAGTTCCAACTGGCAACTCCAGAATTCGCAGAAAGTCAGGAGTGGATGATGATCCGAAATTGAATTCTCCAACAGCAATAGCCACTGAAATCTCCACCCTCTTTTGTGTTGCAAATTGATGTTTGGGGCAACATGCCCATATTGATGAATGCAGGCTTTCATTTACATTTTGCGTAGCCTGCAGAGTGCACTGTTGCAAGAGTTTTTCATCACTCATTCCTTCGTACACAGGTTTTATGTGCTCTGCTATGAGTTTGCAGATAGGAGTGTTCAACTGGTCCTTATAGTGAAGTGCCTCTTGGGGGAGGCCTTGAGCCACTGCCCGCCGGTAAAAGCAACAGGATTTCTCTCCTGCAGGGCAGTTTTCGTGTTTGAGGTTTTCATCAGTTGAGCTGCAGTGATAGAATGTGGCCATGATGGCCCTTTTCATTGATTCCACAATGTCATTTTGTCAAATTGCTTTTGAATAATACTTTTGAAGTTTCGTTATTACATCTGGGTGGAGCTTCCCATAGCGCTTGCCACCCAGTGTCACTTTTGGCTCGTCTCTTGATTTTTGTTTTACCAAGTTGCGAAGTTGTGTCCCCATCCTCTTCCCAATATGGTTCAGGCACTCATGCTTTTCCACGAGGATTCCAGAATAAGGATCAGCCTTCTTAACTTCACTGATTCAGTGATTGTCTTACAATCACCATCACTAATCATGCTAATATATCGAAAGCCATGCTTTGTGACAGATCGCTTCCACATTAACACTGCAGCTTCTTTTTCCATTCCACCGCTAGTGCCTTCAAAGTTTTTCTCACAGAGTGGCTTATGGGCTTCATACCATCGTTCATTCTTTTCCATGCTTTCCTGTTTTAGTTTCCTACCTACATTTTCACATGTAGCACAGTACATACTCAAAACTTGGTAATCTATCACTAATCCTGTTTTCCTTTCAATTACACATCCTATCCCTGACTTCGATTTATGTCCCCTCGTGTGCCATGAGCCATCATAAGAAACATGCACATTTCTAAGTCCATCTTTGTTTGCTGGGTAAAGAAGTTTCGCTTTTTCTGCAGCCTTTTCTAAAATACTTTCCGAATATTGAACACATTTCTGATAAATAAATCGCACATGGCTGTTGAATGTTTTTACATGCAGGCAAGGGATATTAAAAAATTCCAGGAAATTTCGTAAACCAGCATATCTCATACCAGTTGCACAAGTGGCAACAGCAGCCATTCTGTTCAAGGAAAATGTACGGCTGTCATTAGGCAGCTTTATTGATGTATACGCTGATGACAGCTCTTTTTTGCAGTGGTTGCAGAAAATCTTTAGTTCTGCGATGAGTCCATAAGTTTTGCACTTGTCACTGCAAAGCTGAAGTGATGTCTTATAACAGGTGGGGCACAACAGATTTACTAGTAGACTCTGAAGAGTTAATAGATTGACGATGGTTACTGGTAATGAAGCCTGTACATCATTTTCAATGGACACATCATTGTAGGCCAGTTTACGCTTTGATGCTGATGATGCTGGTTCAAGCTTGTCATTTGCAGAAGGAGGGGCAGGTGTTTGATTTTCTGAGACTCGTGGTCCCGATATCTGCGATTCAGTATCATGAATGCCATCAGATTCAGGAGACGAAGGATAAGATGTTGACTCAGGTATGGGTTCAGATGCACATGCACCTGATAATTTCTTCTTATGAGCAGCAGCCAGTTGGGCAGCTCGCCCAGCCTTCTTTGTACCATGGCCATTGATACGGATTGTCTTTTGTTTCGTGGCAGGCATCATGCAGTGATCTGGAGCAAAAAAAGAATATGGTAAGGATAGGGTGGGGATTTGAGGTGAGGGAGAGAAGGAGGAAAATAGCAAAAGAAATAAGGAAAAGTAGGATGATAGCATAGCAGCATACCAGTGTGTATATTTACTTCCTGATGATGTATTGTATAGACAGATGATTTAGCCTAAAAAATATCAGATCTGTCTAAAATGTGTCTTAATCACTCTCATAATCATATAAATTTACAAATGTGGATGAAATCATGGCATTGGCAGATAGAAAGAAGGAACAGATGAGCATCATGAGGCTAAGTAAGACTAGATCTAGATTTTCCTAACAAAGAAGACAGCCGGCCTAGGCCTGTGAGTAAGGATCACTGTCAATACAAAATAAATAAGATTTAGACAGTGAATTTCGTTGTAAATTACCTTAATATCCACCATCTGTACTGATCTTTTTTTTTTTGTTTTTGTTTTTTTTACAAGATGTCTATATTTGATATGTTAAATTTGCCAGTGAAAAGTGGCAAAAATCTGTGAAAACATGGATAAATGACATGCTTTCTTCTATTACCTATATCTTTCTTATACCACCCAATCTTCCAGCCAGTTTCTGTGTGATGCTAGAACAATCAATAATGAAACAGGACACACAAGATTTACTCACAATCCATCCCTGTGAGAGCATAGAGTCTTGTAATCCTCAGACTGTTATCATCTGGAGTGGTTTTATGTCGGATACAAGGAGTGGCTGCTTGACTGAATACCAAGTCGTTTACAAACATGAATAAAGGTGCTGGGTAGAATTGTCAGTATCAGATTGAATTTACAATATTATAATGCTGTTCTTGTAGTACAAGTGGTGAAGGGAGATCTCAGGTTGCCTAGTTCAGCATAATAAATGTATTTTATATAGAGTCAAGTAAAGTGGTATCAAATAGATAGCATCACAATTTAGACGCTCCTGCTGTCTAATGTTTCACTGGTACTAGGCTATAAAACTAGTGTTATTTAATTTTTACAAAATTATGTGGCGATTTAGTTCATTTCGTCTTTCTACTCTTTGGCTGGGATATCAAACTGGTCAGTTCAGGGGTGGTTTGTAGTAGGGATGTTTCCATAATACTTGTCAGATTCTTACTTTCTTGCCGCATGCCTGCTGTTCTCTTCTCTGTCTTTGCCACTGTACAGTGCAACATTTCCCCTCCCTGCTCTCCATGAAAAGCCAGTCCAAAGCCATATCTTTCCATCCATTCTGTGCAGTGTTTTTCTAGAATATGATGTTTGGGGCTGATTCTATCTGGGAAGGGCTGTCTAAACTTTTTCATGTACCTGACTATTGCTTCTTCTGCCTCTCTAATATCCTCTTGCGACACTGAATGTGCATGTGACACAGCTAAATGTACTTGTTTAAAATCATCGTTGATCATGTCTGAAAGGTCCTTGTGACAAGACTATCCTATTGTGTGCTCATTGCCACAGTGTGAATAAACTTCTGTGTCAGCTCTCAGTAAACCTGACTCTGTCTATATTTGTGGCAGTGATTGCCAATAAATTGAGCACTATAATATTCCTATGGGACTATGTTATTTTGTCTAGGACTTTCTGTTGTGCTTTCATCACTGGTGCTTTGTGCTGTGTGTGTGTTTCTCTTCTATGTGTGCTAGTTCTTGTTTGATTTCAGTTATCTTTTTCCTACATCACTTCAGCTTCTTTCTGTCTCTTGCATTGTCAACATTGATGACAAGAATAATGCAGGTTTTCAAGAACTGGTTTTCGTCCTTTAGTGGGATCAGTTTCTCCCAATCGTGGCCATACTTTTTGTACAAATTGATGCGCATCGGATAACTTGACCCGTTCCTCCGCAGTTGATTTGTCTAATATTGTGGCTTCCTGCTCTAGATATCTGTGATGTTTGAAAACAAGGCTGAGTAGAATGTGCAGATAGGGAGGGGCTACATAGGTGAGATCCATGTTGACCATTGGAGGACAAATCACATTGTGGAATCGCTTGGCATGCTTTTCATTGCTACCATCTTCGACAAACCGAATGTAGTCCTCACCAAGTGAATGTAAACTCCAAGGCTGGGATTCCCTACCTGGCTCTTGCTGAATGGTGGTCTTGTCGTCATGACACCACAGGCAGGGATGTCTCCCATTTGGCCCAGATATGCCATACAGCTTGGTGAAAAAGGCGTAATCCCCGAAGACAAAAACTGTAAACGACTTTCCTTTCCAATGGCTGGATTTCAAGGCATCAATCTGCGGTGCCAGGTCTTTTATCAATGCTTGTAAATTTATTGTTGTGTCCTGGACATTGGCTAAAGCTATTAAATGGGTGTTTTGTTTTGAGTTTGGTTTTTTTTAATTGCAAATGCTTAGGCACACTTTAATGCTGTTCTTTCCATGGTCCCCTCCAATTTTTATTCAAATTTCATCTTGCGGAATGAGTCCATGCCATTGCTAGTTCCCAGATGTCTCATACTTTTCCATCAATTTCATGACAAATGCAACATCCTTTCCAAAAAGGCTGTCTTTGTTTGGTTTTTTCAAATAATTTCTGTCTAATGTCTATATCTCCATCGATGATGTCTTTGTGTACTGCCCTGACTGCTTGTTCATTTGGGAGAAAGGTACCTCTGGTTTTGAGAAATCGTAACTGTAGTCTAAGCTGGTTGTATGTAATGTTCATTGTTTCCTTCATAGCTAACGTTTCCTGTGCGGTGAATGTCCTCTTACTGAGCCTCATCGCCGACGTAAGTTCCTTTCTTTTCTTTCCTTTCACCCTCTTAAACTCGGATGCTTTTTGTGAAAGGATGTCAGCCTCAGAACTGCCAGACATTTGGGACCTTACTTTCTCTAACTTTCGGGCCCTCTTTCTACATAAGAGAGAAGTCACTAATGATGACTTTTTCCTGGGTATGCTGACTCAATGAAAAACTAATGGCCGTCCTTTAGTTTTGAGCAGAACAGTGTCTTTCCTTTCTGATGTGTTAAGCTACCTTTATATGAGATGTATGCTTAACACTTCTTCTCGGTCCTTGATCGACTCTGTCAAGGATTGCATAGATATGAGAGCACCCTTGAGCATTGGGGATGTTGCATTGTCAACAGTGGCTTTAATTCTGATGGGAGTTTTGAGGGGACTTGTAGATGAGTCCTGATGGGATTTGACAAGTATGGACGTTGCCTTGGGATTAGCACCATCTTGAACTGATATATCTGGTAAGACGGAGGTTGAGGCAGAGCAGGTGTTTAAAATTTCTTGGTCTTCAAGATACTCAGATACCATTGCTGTGCTGGTTGATGCTTCCGCAACTAGTGATGAGTCAGTTGATTCAAGGTTACAATGTTTGATCACATGAGCCACCAGCAATTGCTGTAGTTAGATGCATGATCATGTCGGCATTGGACTCAGGTTCGCTCACCTGGAGCCAGTCACTGCAGCTCTTCTTGTAAAAATGTGTCTTCATGCTGTTGTTCGGCTGGAGTTTGCTATGACATTGGGGACAGCCATTTAGCATCCTCTTGTGTTTCAACAACCTCTAGAGCCTTTTGTATTTTCTGAACATTTTTGGAACCCTTGCTAAAACTGTCAAAATGAGCACAAGAAGAACACAACTCAAATTGTGCTGCTGCGTTGAATTGTGTCCATATTTTTACTCTTTGCTTCTCACCTGCAATAGCTCTTGTGATAGTCGTTTCACTGCTACCGCTTTTTGTGTGTCTTATGCAGCATATGTTAATGTGGATAGGGGAGATTGGAAATACATGATGTCTTGGGCAACGTTAATGTGGAATACAATTAAAATGTCTTTCAGAAAGTCTTGGACACTGAGTTTTTTTCCTTTTTGACTTTGATTTTTTGTGAGACGATTTCCACACAATCTACACAGAAGTTTAAGTTTGTCCATGTGATTGTCAAAAGAGTGTTCCATCGTGTCTGCACAGGTGAAATAAAACAGTTTACTTGTAAAATAAGTTAAACTAACACACTGTGTAAACTATTTTTTTTTCCCACATATCCTGAACCTGATTATCTGGGTGTAAGACGATCACTCAACTTTGAAAATCTATAACTTTTTTAATATGAATGGATTCACTGCAATCATTATAAAGCATTCGGGCATCCATACAGACTATAATTTTTAAAAATCCTGGGTGGTATAAGAGAGGAAAGTGTAATTGTGTAATTCAAATTCACAGGCACTTACATAATTTATACACTGTATACAAAACGCTGTAACTTTATTATTTCTTAAGATATTTCACTGATTTTTTTCCAAACTGAGAATATATGTAAATGAGCACGACAGTGAAATCCATATTGAACACGACAGTGAAATCCATATTGTTGTGCTGTGTTTTGCATTGAAGTTAAATAGGTAAGCAATGGTCTATACATTTGACTTTAATCCTCTAGCGAGTTATCTCTCCCCCCCTCTACTGTGGGTGGGCAGTAAGAAATCGGTCTTGACAGGTTAATTGCTGTTTGACTGGGAAAGTCTCTGCCATTGGGGTGAATTCAAAGGAAAACCTAAAGAGTTAGAATTTGCCCTGTTTTAGTCCCGGTGAAAGAACTGCTCCACCTCCCACTGTTATTCCTGCATTTCAGTGTCCCCAGCCAGAACAGGGTTTCCTGAAGAAATGTCATGTGCCTAGAAGATGGAAGTATTGCATGCCCCATTACATTTTTACTTTTTAGACTGTGGCTGTTGAAGCAGCTAAAAAGTTGGTCAAACTATTCCAAGAACAGCAATGTATGATGCTTCCTGTGGCAAAGCCCCTAGAGTCACATTTGTAGAGATGCCGGCTGCTACTGTATGGCTGAGGACCTGAGCAGCAAGGCTGACTCTCATCCTGCTAAATGCTTGCATTTCAATGTGTTTTTTGGGATAGCGTTGGGGCCATTCTAATTGGTAGGTTTGAGTCCCATCTCATAAACCGTTACCAGATATTTCCACGATATGGCCTCTTTGTTGAGGATGAATCCATTTTGTTTGAAATTGTTGCAAATGCTCTTTAGCAGTGGGGTGGCTCATACACGCTTAGTATCTTATTGTCATTACACAAGAAAAACGGCTGATGTGCTGTTATTTCAAGTATGTTGACCATGGAACAAATGTTGCTTCCCTGGTTACAGATCAGGATCTTTGGGGCTGAGACCAATTGCAAATAGACTGTGAATTGCCTGTAGTGGGACCAACATATTTGCCTTAACAGGCCCATTTGAAAGAACGAAGAAAAAAGGCTGTTTCCATTTTGATGACAGGCCTCACACCATAAATACCAGGACCACTGTGGCTGAGTACTTTGATCTTTCAAAATAATCATAATCTTTGAATCCCTTCACTTCATCATCTTGTGGATTATAATAATAATAATAATAATAAAGGGCATTTATATAGCGCCTCACCCCGGGAGGGCTCGAAGCGCTTTACAGCAGAACCAAAACGTTGAACAGAATATGCCTCAAAACAAACATGGGCAGCAGCATACACACAAATTCATACCATGGTATACAGATACGATTCGAGACATGCTCACATACATAATCACATAATACAACTCAAACACATCTGTAAGTTCGTAGACATGACTGACAAACGGGAAAAGCCTGAAAACATTACTCAGACAGATGCTTGGTGAATAAGTATACCGCAAGGCTGACTTGAATGAAGTTTCATCAACAATTATAGCTTATTCTTTTCAATGGGGGCCATCACTTTGATTTTTGTTTCAAACAACTGTAGCAGGTTTCCACAGAGCCAGCTTTTATGTGCAGATTGTGCATTGAATTAGCCTGTGTTCTGGATGATAGCAAACTAAAGATTTTGTGCTGCAGGTTGTATGCTTACTGGGATGCATCATATATGAATATGGCCAAGCTCTTGTCCTTCTTTGTCTTCTGGTGCACAAATCTGATATCAAATGAGCCATTTTTTCTGTCAGCTAGATTACTTCCCTTTGCCAATTACAAAAGGTGTAGGACAAGCATTGCAAAGAAAGAAAAAAAATCCACTTTTTCTCTTGTAATTTGAAACACATCTTGCACAAAAATATGAAAAAATTATCATGATAAGGAAAAACATTTTCATGATATTATGGTGAATTTTTCAGAATTTTTTTGTTGACATAACCAGCAAAAAAGTGATATTTTCCTTCTTTACAATGCTTGTGTTATACCGCTTGTACTTGGCAAGGGGAAGTAATTTGACTGATGGTCAGAATGGCTCATTTGTGCCATCATAAATTGAGAGCTGGCTGGGGAAGATGGACCGCAAGTATTTCTCTCAATTGTGTTTCAGGGGGTCCTTAAGATTCTTGTTATCTTTTCTCAGCCATCTTAAACTTTTTCTTGAGTCTCCAAAATTTGGAGCGCAGTGCTTGTGTCTTTCAAGCATTTACAGCTCAGAATCGCTTCCAGAGTAGTGACCTTCACCCTCTCTCTAGAAAGTAGGAGAGTGCCAAAGTTGAAACAGAGTTACCAGGTCTTAAACTTCTGCTGCTAAGTGATTGTTAGTCGCCAGTATCTGAAATATGGCTTATCCACAATCCATCTTGGAGGAAATGGAAAACTGAAATGATCACAAATTAAGCAAAATCATGTGGATGGCAAAATCATGTGGATGCTGTTAGACAACTGGTTTGTCAAACCAGATGAGTATGATAAACAGAAAGAAAAGGAAAGGAAAGAAATCTGGTTAATTCATTTTGTGCTCACAGTCATCTGTTTGAACCTGCAAATTGCAAAAACCTTAAATGAATTTTGTCCTGTTCATAGTACTATGTTCCTATATTCCAAGTTGTTGCATTTATGAGATTAGGAGTAAAACTGTCTCAGGGTGGAAATTTCCTCCAAAAGCAAAAACAAAACTTCAAATCTGCCACTGAAAATTAATGTGTGCCATGACTAGCCAATAAAAAGATTCTTTCATATAGTAGACATTTGTGGTCTAGAATTAGGAGTTTTACTGTAACAGAAAACCATTATATCCCTGAAACCCCCGCGGGAGCCTGGGGTTTATAAGTAGGTTCTCTGCTCGCACCTACAGGCGGTGTAAACCTGCCATTGGTGGGGTGTCTCCCATGGAGTGCCATCCTCGACATTCCAGGAGCCCCATCTCTTCTCTTTCTCCTTGCTCCTATCTTCTGTCCCGCTTTCTTGTCTTTCTTCTTCTTGACGTGTAAACATATCACGGTGTCAAACCATATTTGACACAATATAGCCGTAATTGTGCTGATGTGTCGTTAAACCCCAACACAACACAACAACAACAACATCCCTGAAAGCCTCATCTTTCCCCCAACTGTTCTCTTCTCCTTCATGTCATTTAGCGCATCCTTGTTTGTGAAAGCCATATAGTGAGATTGAAAGGAAACTTGACCCGATTAGTTTGGAAACCTGTTATATGGCTGTTTAACCCATCCTTGTTTGTGAAGACCATACAGTGAGGTAGGAGTGGAACTGGACCCCATTGGTTTGAGAACAATTGATCTGTCTGTGATGGCCATATAATGAGGTAGGAGGGCAACTGGGCTCCATTGGTTTGGAACCCTTCATCTGTCTGTTTAGCCTATCCTTGTCTGTGAAGGCCATACAGTCGGGTAGGAGGACTGGACCCCATTAATTTGGGAACTCTTCATCTGTCTGTTTAGCCTATCCTTGTCTGTGAAGGCCATACAGTCGGGTAGGAGGACTGGACGGACCCCATTAATTTGGGAACTCTTCATCTGTCTGTTTAGCCTATCCTTGTCTGTGAAGGCCATATAATGAGGTAGGGGTGCAACTGGGCCCCATTAGTTGGGAAAATCTGAAAAAGAAAGATGAGATATGTGTATATATGAGTGACTGTATATTTTGTAGGGTTATTCCTTTGGAAAGATATACTCATTGACTTTATTTTTTTTTTTTGTTTCTTCTTGTGGCAGAGTGAGCTATGGATTTCTGCTTCAGTCACTGGCATGAGACTGGAGGCCTGTCAGGCCATTCATCTGCATGAATATATGTATCTTCCTCGGAGGCCACAATAGCTCCTGGTTTGTGGGTTCTTTCTCCATCTCTTGTAATTACGCCACCCGCTTCACTGCCTATTGCCTTTTCACTATGGTAACAATTCTTCCAGTCTGTGAGTATGCCACCAAGGTCCTCACTCTGTGTCAGAACCTTTTCACTTTGGTCTGGTGATAGGTTGTCAGGAACTGGAACTCCTTTTTTCTTTTTTTTTGTGAATTGTTGCAGCTCTCTGATATTTTGAAACCATCCTTCTCATTGCAGTTGACAATCATCTGTGCTTTCATTGAAGCCCAGGCATGGCTCATCAAATAAATTGCATCCAACAGGCTTATTTCCTTCATAATGATGACAGCTTTAAAAGATTTATCTGCATCCAGCTCAGCATTGACTCTGCTGTTGATTGTTGTTCTGTGATGAGCTTTGAATTTTTTTTATAATACATGTATCCATAGGTTGAAAAGTAGATGTGATGTTAGTAGGAAAAACAAAAATTTCAACGTTGATGAATTCCAACTCAGCAGGATGCATGCTGCAATTATGTAGAAGAGGGAAATCTCCTTGGCTTGAATGAGATACTAATGTTTACGATCCATAAGTGTTTTGCTTCACAAGTCGGACTTTCTTCATTGCAGTTGAATTTCCTCTTTACTGTTCTTGCATTCAATGGGTCTTCATTGATCCTGAGGAATATAAAGCACGAAAGTAAATATATTTATTGTTATGAAACAGGTATTGATGATGGATAAGGGCATCTGTCATGAATCGACAAAATGGTGAATCTAATTGAAAAGTTTAGACTGATTACTGGACTTGAGTGGTCTTTCTTTTTCTTTTCTTTTTGCGTCATGATGAGTGTCCAGATCAGTCATTGGTTCAAGTGACAAAGTGTGATCAAAGGAAACCTAATCATATACAGTGGAATAACAGGAGAAAGAATCAACAGTCCTCATTTCTTCAGTTGCATTCCGTCTGATTTTTAAAAAGCAGTGCTTATTCATGGATCCTACTTATTTGCTGACTATCCTTGTTTCTCATTTACTGATAGACTCCAGGGATAGAGGTCATCATGCATAAAATTCAGCCCCTCCCGTTTAAAATTGGCCAAACTGATATTCACCATTTTATTTTTTTGCACCATTCATTTTTTGGAGGAATGCACTAGAAGAGTGGAGGACAGAGAGAGATGGCAAGTCATTTCATGTCAGCCTCAAAGGAGATGACACAGAGACAGGCCATTCATATGGACTCGCACAACTCAGTGTCTAATAGCCAACATAGGATAAGACCAGTCAATGGATGTTTATATTTAGCATCTTGTAAAGTGTAATCAAATCTCATCAAAATAAATATCAATCAAAATAAATGCTCTTTATAAGGCTTTTACAGTGATAGTTCAGTTTGTGAGAAATATGTGTTAGTGACGCATGTGTTCCTAATTTGGAAGTGATCTGGTGGTTATTTTTGGTACTATGCTGGCGGCTACTTTGGTGTCATGCTGTTTCAGCATTTGGATCTAACAACTGGCCTGGTCCACATATGGTATAAGATGTGCCTGTACTGCCTCCTACTCATTTGCTCAGCCCTGCACAAATAATACATTGAGAATGAAAATGATTGTGCAGATGATCATTGACTTCCTTCAACTGATGTTTGGCAGTAAAGCTGAGCAATGGTGTTTTTATGTATTCACCAGCTCACATGCAAATAATACAATGAATGATGTATATACATTTTGCATTAAGACTGAACAAGTGTTCATTGGTTCATAAGCTCATATACATATAAATATGTTCCTAGCTGCCAACACAGGATAAGACTGTGCAACGAGACTTGTACATTTACTTAATAGCAAGATATTGTCTCGTCAGTGTCTACTGAAATAGGCCTACTCTTTTTAAGACTGATGCATAGTGATGGTTCACTGGTTCAGTTTGTCAGAAACTTGTGTTGATGATGCACGTTTCTCCAAATCTGAAAATGATCTGATGGTTTCCATCAGTACCATGCTGGCAGCTGCTTTTGGTATTCTGCTGTTCCAGCATTTACATCCAGGAATTGACCTCGTCCACATAGTTTGGTCCAGGCATGCCTGTGCTGTTTCCTATTCCTTTGCTCAGTCCTGTAGAAAGCCAAGAGCATGTCATGCTTGTCTGTATCTCCAAATTGGTGTCCTGTCCTGTGTATTGTCATAACAAACACCATAAGCAAGCATAATTCCATGTATATAAGAGGCATGAATACAATCTTATTATCTTATAGCAAACTGGTTGATAATATATTTTAGCTGCCTTTCTCTTTCTCTTTACCTTTGGGTTTATGGACAAGAAACCATACATAGATTACTGAATTGGGAGTGATGTTGTCTATTTCATGGAGTTTGCAGAGTGGTGCACTTAGTTAATTGCCTCTGGAGGATGTGCTGACCTGGGTCAGGGATTGGTCACGCTACCTGCGCGCCTGCCGGAAATCTCGCCCACCTCAAATAATATGGCATAATATTCTATTACTGCTATAATTCTTGTATGTTTATTCACCTACTGTAACAAAAATATGGCAGACAGTTTCCGTTTGACATGTATTTTCTGTACATATAGTTTTTGTTGTGTTTAAGACGAAGTTATGATTTCTAGTTTGAGATTAAAGAGATAGAAATTTTTTTTAAATTTTAGATTGCAACAATGATATTTTTAAAAAATCAATGAAAATAAAACCACGCAATAAATTCTTTTTCATTTTTTTCATGAATATAGGACACATATACATGTATATAAATAGCCTACATCAGATTTGTTTGGTCGTATGAAGATGATTAGATACTACATGCTTTATGGAAGTAAAGTTTGACATCTCTGTCTCTCCGCAAGCATTTCTGAATGTTGATTAACAGTGTTCCATTCATTATTGGAATTGAATTTGTGCTCCTTTATTTCATGTGTATAACAACTTGTTTTCATCGGTGGTATGTTTGGGTATTTGACAGAACATCATTATTAGAATTTTTTATGCATGGAATGATAATGAAATTCCAAATTATTGCAAATTAGAAAACGCATTGGAAATGTGCCTATATTTTTTACAGATACATGTAAGGACTGTCAAAAATATTTAAGTGGTCAGTTTCTATACTGTCATAACAGCTTATTTGCAGTTTTCGTTAATTTTTCACTGTGCAATCTTTCAAGATTTTGAATACGTTTCTAACATTTTGAGCACATGTTTTGAAAATGTGTATCCACTACATCTTTGTCAATGATAATACCAGTGTAGAGGCCGATGTCAGTTTTAGAGGAATTATGCGCAAATATTTTGTCCTTCGGTGATCTGTAACCACTACTACGCCACAGCTCTTCCGCACATTCATATTGTCTTTCACACGTGTGATTCATTATTATGTAAGTCTTGGAGGGAATAAATCCATATTAACGTGAATTATCTATTAGTGCCAATATAAAGCATATCTGCTGATGTGTTTGCGTGTTTGTATGTTTTAATTTTTATTTTGTGTGTTATATGAAACAGACATACTCATCACCTAAAGTCATATAACTGAATCACTCTGTATTCATAGTGAAAGGTGGCAAGAAAGTGGTCTATCAGGGCAGGGTCTATCATAGTAAAGTTGTAATATCTCAGGTAAAACTTCATAGAATCACTTCACACTTTCACGATGCATTTATCAGTTATTTGACTAGAGAATGCAAGAAAATCTGTTTGTGTTTATTGCTTTGTTTTGTTTTAATTTTTTTTTTTTTTATGTATGTACATTAAGCACCAAAGTTTAAAATAATACACTGACTTTAAGCTCTTCCAGCTGAGTTCAAAATGCTACTACTGCAATGAAATTTGCATATAACACCACCAGTGAGTAGACTAAGGCTGTGGTAGAGTTTTGATGTTTTGACATCAAAGAGTGTCAGCACGTGTCAACAGGTGAGCGATTAAAGTATTGTGCTTGAGCCTCATCACAATATTAATACTGTCGAATTAGTATCGTCAGTCATGTCCAATCACTCACCAAATTTAATAAACATTCCCATCTGCTTTTACAGGCTTTGGACTGTCACATAAAACGTGACTGCATTAGAATGTTCATTGATTTATGTTAAAACAATAAAATGTTTGAAATATAAAAGTTTGCTATTAAATCACAATATTTACGAATTTGGAGAGCACATTCTTGGAGCCATTTTCTGGAGAGTCTATTTGCTGGATTTGCCCACTTCTGTATACATCAATCAATTCTCTTCTTTTCTGCCTTGCCTCTTTAACTTCTTTCCTTTTCTTCGCTGGGGGTTGGTCAGCGCATCGAAGTTTGAGTTTGGTCTTTTCTTGTTCATGTTTCAAACCTTCTAAGAAACGGAATATGTTTAGATGATGGCACTGTAGGTTTTGCTGGAAATGCATGTGAAAAGATTCACAGGAATTTGTCGTCTTGACATCTTTGCTCTCATTTCCTGCCCACATTGATGGAGGGAATGAAGCTGAGTCGGAAATGTAGTACGAAAAGATGTAGTCAGCGAACTGTTCTGTCTTGCTGCACCGTGGCTGGTGATGCATCAAAGTACATGCAAAGGTCCTTCTGCTGAGGTTTTGTCCTTGAATTCAGTACTCAGACCTAATGCTTGTATTTTTCTAAACCAAGCCTGGCCTAAGTGAAAATTGCACACTCTTTTAATGCATGTTGCAAACAGAAATCAAGGCAGAATGAATAGCAGCTTCTATATCTATCTGCATCTCTCTTGGCATGAACTGAACATTCATGTCTGTCCAAATGTCTTCAAAAGACTTAAACATCCTCTCATATGTTGTCTTCTTTTTATCTGGTGGCAGACTGTATGCACAGGGCGCATATCTTCCATCCTGGTAGCCATGAAGAGTGAAAAGCTGGTGAAAGAACTTTGGGGCATGTTGTGAAGGTTTCATCGCCAAGTATCCGAGTGCTGTTTGTCAGATGCAGCATGTTGTCTTCTGTGGTGAATATCAAATACCATACTCCAGATCTTTCTTCATGATAGAGATGTTGTAGTTTGTCAAAGTCATTTGATCTAGATGAGCAGATACTTCCTCTTTGCTGGTTCGCAATTTGGGTCGATGTTTAAGCCTTTCCTTGTAGAAGGATGCCTTCAGATTCGTAACATCTTTATAAGATAAATGAACTCCATAATTTACATCTTCTTCACGAACAACATTGCCGACGGTGATGATGATGGTAGTGGTGGTGGTAGGTGATGATGAAGGTGGTGGCAATAATTTTTCTGTACTTACATGCGCTTTTCCTTTAAGGGGAGGTGGCTATGCTTGGGGATCGAAGTAGAATTAGGCGTGTCTCCACTCGAGCTACGGAGGTCCCAGCTCCGACTGAGCTTCTGGGCCAAATGCGCTGGGGAATCCGCCCACCCAACGTCCCA